>OY720323.1:10653331-10828660 GCA_963082785.1 Philonthus spinipes | reverse complement strand
AAGATTAATAAAATAACCTAGAAACGAAATAATTCAACACAATGGAATGTTCATTAATCACAACTCTCATCTTTTTATTAATTTCATGCATTCCGAAAGTTTAATAAAATAACCTAGAAACGAAATAATTCAACACCGTGGATTGTTCATTAATCGCATCTCTCATATTTTTATTAATTTCGTCCATTCGGAAAGTTTAATAAAATAACCTATAAACGAAATAATTCAACACCGTGGATTGTTCATTAATCGCATCTCTGATATTTTTATTAATTTCATGCATTCCGAAAGTTTAATAAAATAACCTAGAAACGAAATAATTCAACACCGTGGATTGTTCATTAATCGCATCTCTGATATTTTTATTAATTTCATGCATTCCGAAAGTTTAATAAAATAACCTAGAAACGAAATAATTCAACACAGTGGAATGTTCATTAATCGCATCTCTCATATTATTATTTATTTCGTCCATTCGGAAAGTTTAATAAAATAACCTAGAAACGAAATAATTCAACACCGTAAATTGTTCATTAATCGCATCTCTCATATTATTATTAATTTCGTCCATTCGGAAAGTTTAATAAAATAACCTAGAAACGAAATAATTCAACACCGTAGATTGTTCATTAATCGCATCTCTCATATTTTTATTAATTTCGTCCATTCGGAAAGTTTAATAAAATAACCTAGAAACGAAATAATTCAACACAGTGGAATGTTCATTAATCGCATCTCTCATATTATTATTAATTTCGTCCATTCGGAAAGTTTAATAAAATAACCAAGAAACGAAATAATTCAACACCGTGGAATGTTCATTTATCGCATCTCTCATATTTTTATTAATTTCGTCCATTCGGAAAGTTTAATAAAATAACCTAGAAACGAAATAATTCAACACAGTGGAATGTTCATTAATCGCATCTCTCATATTATTATTAATTTCGTCCATTCGGAAAGTTTAATAAAATAACCTAGAAACGAAATAATTCAACACAGTGGAATGTTCATTAATCGCATCTCTCATATTTTTATTTATTTCGTCCATTCGGAAAGTTTAATAAAATAACCTAGAAACGAAATAATTCAACACAGTGGAATGTTCATTAATCGCATCTCTCATATTATTATTAATTTCGTCCATTCGGAAAGTTTAATAAAATAACCTAGAAACGAAATAATTCAACACCGTGGAATGTTCATTAATCGCATCTCTCATATTTTTATTAATTTCGTCCATTCGGAAAGTTTAATAAAATAACCTAGAAACGAAATAATTCAACACTATGGAATGTTCATTAATCGCATCTCTCATTATTTTATTAATTTCGTCCATTCGGAAAGATTAATAAAATAACCTAGAAACGAAATAATTCAACACTATGGAATGTTCATTAATCGCATCTCTCATTATTTTATTAATTTCGTCCATTCGGAAAGATTAATAAAATAACCTAGAAACGAAATAATTCAATACTATGGAATGTTCATTAATCGCATCTCTCATTATTTTATTAATTTCGTCCATTCGGAAAGATTAATAAAATAACCTAGAAACGAAATAATTCAACACTGTGGAATGTTCATTAATCGCATCTCTCATTATTTTATTAATTTCGTCCATTCGGAAAGATTAATAAAATAACCTAGAAACGAAATAATTCAACACTATGGAATGTTCATTAATCGCATCTCTCATTATTTTATTAATTTCGTCCATTCGGAAAGATTAATAAAATAACCTAGAAACGAAATAATTCAACACTATGGAATGTTCATTAATCGCAACTCTCATCTTTTTATTAATTTCGTCCATTCGGAAAGATTAATAAAATAACCTAGAAACGAAATAATTCAACACTATGGAATGTTCATTAATCGCATCTCTCATTATTTAATTAATTTCGTCCATTCGGAAAGATTAATAAAATAACCTAGAAACGAAATAATTCAACACTATGGAATGTTCATTAATCGCATCTCTCATTATTTTATTAATTTCGTCCATTCGGAAAGATTAATAAAATAACCTAGAAACGAAATAATTCAACACTATGGAATGTTCATTAATCGCAACTCTCACCTTTTTATTAATTTCGTCCATTCGGAAAGATTAATAAAATAACCTAGAAACGAAATAATTCAACACTATGGAATGTTCATTAATCGCAACTCTCACCTTTTTATTAACTTCGTCCATTCGGAAAGATTAATTAAATAACCTAGAAACGAAATAATTCAACACTATGGAATGTTCATTAATCGCAACTCTCACCTTTTTATTAATTTCGTCCATTCGGAAAGATTAATAAAATAACCTAGAAACGAAATAATTCAACACTATGGAATGTTCATTAATCGCAACTCTCATCTCTTTATTAATTTCGTCCATTCGGAAAGATTAATAAAATAACCTAGAAACGAAATAATTCAACACTGTGGAATGGTTATTAATCGAATCTCTCATTATTTTATTAATTTCGTCCATTCGGAAAGTTTAATAAAATAACCTAGAAACGAAATAATTCAACACTGTGGAATGGTTATTAATCGAATCTCTCATTATTTTATTAATTTCGTCCATTCGGAAAGTTTAATAAAATAACCTAGAAACGAAATAATTCAACACTGTGGAATGTTCATTAATCGCATCTCTCATTATTTTATTAATTTCGTCCATTCGGAAACATTAATAAAATAACCTAGAAACGAAATAATTCAACACTGTGGAATGTTCATTAATCGCATCTCTCATTATTTTATTAATTTCGTCCATTCGGAAAGATTAATAAAATAACCTAGAAACGAAATAATTCAACACTATGGAATGTTCATTAATCGCAACTCTCATCTTTTTATTAAATTCGTCTATTCGGAAAGATTAATAAAATAACCTAGAAACGAAATAATTCAACACTGTGGAATGTTCATTAATCGCATCTCTCATTATTTTATTAATTTCGTCCATTCGGAAACATTAATAAAATAACCTAGAAACGAAATAATTCAACACTGTGGAATGTTCATTAATCGCATCTCTCATTATTTTATTAATTTCGTCCATTCGGAAACATTAATAAAATAACCTAGAAACGAAATAATTCAACACTATGGAATGTTCATTAATCGCAACTCTCATCTTTTTATTAATTTCGTCCATTCGGAAAGTTTAATAAAATAACCTAGAAACGAAATAATTCAACACTATGGAATGTTCATTAATCGCAACTCTCATCTTTTTATTAATTTCGTCCATTCGGAAAGATTAATAAAATAACCTAGAAACGAAATAATTCAACACTATGGAATGTTCATTAATCGCAACTCTCATCTTTTTATTAAATTCGTCTATTCGGAAAGATTAATAAAATAACCTAGAAACGAAATAATTCAACACAATGGAATGTTCATTAATCACAACTCTCATCTTTTTATTAATTTCATGCATTCCGAAAGTTTAATAAAATAACCTAGAAATGAAATAATTCAACACTATGGAATGTTCATTAATCGCAACTCTCATCTTTTTATTAATTTCGTCCATTCGGAAAGATTAATAAAATAACCTAGAAACGAAATAATTCAACACTATGGAATGTTCATTAATCGCAACTCTCATCTTTTTATTAATTTCGTCCATTCCGAAAGTTTAATAAAATAACCTAGAAACGAAATAATTCAACACAATGGAATGTTCATTAATCACAACTCTCATCTTTTTATTAATTTCATGCATTCCGAAAGTTTAATAAAATAACCTAGAAATGAAATAATTCAACACTATGGAATGTTCATTAATCACAACTCTCATCTTTTTATTAATTTCATGCATTCCGAAAATTTAATAAAATAACCTAGAAACGAAATAATTCAACACCGTGGAATGTTCATTAATCGCATCTCTCATATTTTTATTAATTTCATGCATTCCGAAAGTTTAATAAAATAACCTAGAAACGAAATAATTCAACACCGTGGATTGTTCATTAATCGCATCTCTGATATTTTTATTAATTTCATGCATTCCGAAAGTTTAATAAAATAACCTAGAAACGAAATAATTCAACACCGTGGATTGTTCATTAATCGCATCTCTGATATTTTTATTAATTTCATGCATTCCGAAAGTTTAATAAAATAACCTAGAAACGAAATAATTCAACACCGTGGATTGTTCATTAATCGCATCTCTGATATTTTTATTAATTTCATGCATTCCGAAAGTTTAATAAAATAACCTAGAAATGAAATAATTCAACACCATGGAATGTTCATTAATCGCAACTCTCATCTTTTTATTAATTTCGTCCATTCGGAAAGATTAATAAAATAACCTAGAAACGAAATAATTCAACACAATGGAATGTTCATTAATCGCAACTCTCATCTTTTTATTAATTTCATGCATTCCGAAAGTTTAATAAAATAACCTAGAAACGAAATAATTCAACACCGTGGAATGTTCATTAATCGCATCTCTCATATTTTTATTAATTTCGTCCGTTCGGAAAGTTTAATAAAATAACCTAGAAACGAAATAATTCATCACCGTGGAATGTTCATTAATCGCATCTCTCATCTTTTTATTAATTTCGTCTATTCGGAAAGTTTAATAAAATAACCTAGAAACGAAGTAATTCAACACCGTGGAATGTTCATTAATCGCATCTCTCATATTTTTATTAATTTCGTTCATTCGGAAAGTTTAATAAAATAACCTAGAAACGAAATAATTCAACACCGTGGAATGTTCATTAATCGCATCTCTCAAATTTTTATTAATTTCGTCCATTCGGAAAGTTTAATAAAATAACCTAGAAACGAAATAATTCAACACTATGGAATGTTCATTAATCGCAACTCTCATCTTTTTATTAATTTCATGCATTCCGAAAGTTTAATAAAATAACCTAGAAACGAAATAATTCAACAGCGTGGATTGTTCATTAATCGCATCTCTGATATTTTTATTAATTTCATGCATTCCGAAGGTTTAATAAAATAACCTAGAAACGAAATAATTCAACAGCGTGGATTGTTCATTAATCGCATCTCTGATATTTTTATTAATTTCATGCATTCCGAAAGTTTAATAAAATAACCTAGAAACGAAATAATTCAACAGCGTGGATTGTTCATTAATCGCATCTCTGATATTTTTATTAATTTCATGCATTCCGAAGGTTTAATAAAATAACCTAGAAACGAAATAATTCAACAGCGTGGATTGTTCATTAATCGCATCTCTGATATTTTTATTAATTTCATGCATTCCGAAAGTTTAATAAAATAACCTAGAAACGAAATAATTCAACACCGTGGATTGTTCATTAATCGCATCTCTGATATTTTTATTAATTTCATGCATTCCGAAAGTTTAATAAAATAACCTAGAAACGAAATAATTCAACAGCGTGGATTGTTCATTAATCGCATCTCTGATATTTTTATTAATTTCATGCATTCCGAAAGTTTAATAAAATAACCTAGAAACGAAATAATTCAACACCGTGGATTGTTCATTAATCGCAACTCTCATCTTTTTATTAATTTCATGCATTCCGAAAGTTTAATAAAATAACCTAGAAACGAAATAATTCAACACCGTGGAATGTTCATTAATCGCATCTCTGATATTTTAATTAATTTCATGCATTCGGAAAGTTTAATAAAATAACCTAGAAACGAAATAATTCAACACAATGGAATGTTCATTAATCACAACTCTCATCTTTTTATTAATTTCATGCATTCCGAAAGTTTAATAAAATAACCTAGAAATGAAATAATTCAACATTATGGAATGTTCATTAATCGCAACTCTCATCTTTTTATTAATTTCGTCCATTCGGAAAGATTAATAAAATAACCTAGAAACGAAATAATTCAACACAATGGAATGTTCATTAATCACAACTCTCATCTTTTTATTAATTTCATGCATTCCGAAAGTTTAATAAAATAACCTAGAAACGAAATAATTCAACACCGTGGATTGTTCATTAATCGCATCTCTGATATTTTTATTAATTTCATGCATTCCGAAAGTTTAATAAAATAACCTAGAAACGAAATAATTCAACACCGTGGATTGTTCATTAATCGCATCTCTGATATTTTTATTAATTTCATGCATTCCGAAAGTTTAATAAAATAACCTAGAAACGAAATAATTCAACACCGTGGATTGTTCATTAATCGCATCTCTGATATTTTTATTAATTTCATGCATTCCGAAAGTTTAATAAAATAACCTAGAAATGAAATAATTCAACACTATGGAATGTTCATTAATCGCAACTCTCATCTTTTTATTAATTTCGTCCATTCGGAAAGATTAATAAAATAACCTAGAAACGAAATAATTCAACACAATGGAATGTTCATTAATCGCAACTCTCATCTTTTTATTAATTTCATGCATTCCGAAAGTTTAATAAAATAACCTAGAAACGAAATAATTCAACACCGTGGAATGTTCATTAATCGCATCTCTCATATTTTTATTAATTTCGTCCATTCGGAAAGTTTAATAAAATAACCTAGAAACGAAATAATTCAACACCGTGGAATGTTCATTAATCGCATCTCTCATCCTTTTATTAATTTCGTCCATTCGGAAAGTTTAATAAAATAACCTAGAAACGAAATAATTCAACACCGTGGAATGTTCATTAATCGCATCTCTCAAATTTTTATTAATTTCGTCCATTCGGAAAGTTTAATAAAATAACCTAGAAACGAAATAATTCAACACTATGGAATGTTCATTAATCGCAACTCTCATCTTTTTATTAATTTCATGCATTCCGAAAGTTTAATAAAATAACCTAGAAACGAAATAATTCAACACCGTGGAATGTTCATTAATCGCATCTCTCATATTTTTATTAATTTCATGCATTCCGAGAGTTTAATAAAATAACCTAGAAACGAAATAATTCAACACCGTGGATTGTTCATTAATCGCAACTCTCATCTTTTTATTAATTTCATGCATTCCGAAAGTTTAATAAAATAACCTAGAAACGAAATAATTCAACACCGTGGAATGTTCATTAATCGCATCTCTGATATTTTAATTAATTTCATGCATTCGGAAAGTTTAATAAAATAACCTAGAAACGAAATAATTCAACACCGTGGAATGTTCATTAATCGCATCTCTGATATTTTAATTAATTTCATGCATTCGGAAAGTT
Source organism: Philonthus spinipes (assembly GCA_963082785.1). Taxonomy (NCBI): domain Eukaryota; kingdom Metazoa; phylum Arthropoda; class Insecta; order Coleoptera; family Staphylinidae; genus Philonthus; species Philonthus spinipes. Next base: position 10,821,455 of record OY720323.1, on the reverse strand, counting down.
TAATAAAATAACCTAGAAACGAAATAATTCAACACCGTGGAATGTTCATTAATCGCATCTCTGATATTTTAATTAATTTCATGCATTCGGAAAGTTTAATAAAATAACCTAGAAACGAAATAATTCAACACCGTGGATTGTTCATTAATCGCATCTCTGATATTTTTATTAATTTCATGCATTCCGAAAGTTTAATAAAATAACCTAGAAACGAAATAATTCAACACCGTGGATTGTTCATTAATCGCATCTCTGATATTTTTATTAATTTCATGCATTCCGAAAGTTTAATAAAATAACCTAGAAACGAAATAATTCAACACCGTGGATTGTTCATTAATCGCATCTCTGATATTTTTATTAATTTCATGCATTCCGAAAGTTTAATAAAATAACCTAGAAATGAAATAATTCAACACTATGGAATGTTCATTAATCGCAACTCTCACCTTTTTATTAATTTCGTCCATTCGGAAAGATTAATAAAATAACCTAGAAACGAAATAATTCAACACAATGGAATGTTCATTAATCACAACTCTCATCTTTTTATTAATTTCATGCATTCCGAAAGTTTAATAAAATAACCTAGAAACGAAATAATTCAACACCGTGGAATGTTCATTAATCGCATCTCTCAAATTTTTATTAATTTCATGCATTCCGAAAGTTTAATAAAATAACCTAGAAATGAAATAATTCAACACTATGGAATGTTCATTAATCGCAACTCTCATCTCTTTATTAATTTCGTCCATTCGGAAAGATTAATAAAATAACCTAGAAACGAAATAATTCAACACAATGGAATGTTCATTAATCACAACTCTCATCTTTTAATTAATTTCATGCATTCCGAAAGTTTAATAAAATAACCTAGAAACGAAATAATTCAACACCGTGGAATGTTCATTAATCGCATCTCTCATATTTTTATTAATTTCATGCATTCCGAAAGTTTAATAAAATAACCTAGAAACGAAATAATTCAACACCGTGGATTGTTCATTAATCGCATCTCTGATATTTTTATTAATTTCATGCATTCCGAAAGTTTAATAAAATAACCTAGAAACGAAATAATTCAACACCGTGGATTGTTCATTAATCGCATCTCTCATATTTTTATTAATTTCGTCCATTCGGAAAGTTTAATAAAATAACCTATAAACGAAATAATTCAACACCGTAGATTGTTCATTAATCGCATCTCTGATATTTTTATTAATTTCATGCATTCCGAAAGTTTAATAAAATAACCTAGAAACGAAATAATTCAACACCGTGGATTGTTCATTAATCGCATCTCTCATATTTTTATTAATTTCGTCCATTCGGAAAGTTTAATAAAATAACCTAGAAACGAAATAATTCAACACAGTGGAATGTTCATTAATCGCATCTCTCATATTATTATTAATTTCGTCCATTCGGAAAGTTTAATAAAATAACCTAGAAACGAAATAATTCAACACCGTAAATTGTTCATTAATCGCATCTCTCATATTATTATTAATTTCGTCCATTCGGAAAGTTTAATAAAATAACCTAGAAACGAAATAATTCAACACCGTAGATTGTTCATTAATCGCATCTCTCATCTTTTTATTAATTTCGTCCATTCGGAAAGATTAATAGAATAACCTAGAAACGAAATAATTCAACACAATGGAATGTTCATTAATCACAACTCTCATCTTTTTATTAATTTCATGCATTCCGAAAGTTTAATAAAATAACCTAGAAACGAAATAATTCAACACCGTGGAATGTTCATTAATCGCATCTCTCATATTTTTATTAATTTCATGCATTCCGAAAGTTTAATAAAATAACCTAGAAACGAAATAATTCAACACCGTGGATTGTTCATTAATCGCATCTCTGATATTTTTATTAATTTCATGCATTCCGAAAGTTTAATAAAATAACCTAGAAACGAAATAATTCAACACCGTGGATTGTTCATTAATCGCATCTCTGATATTTTTATTAATTTCATGCATTCCGAAAGTTTAATAAAATAACCTAGAAACGAAATAATTCAACACCGTGGATTGTTCATTAATCGCATCTCTGATATTTTTATTAATTTCATGCATTCCGAAAGTTTAATAAAATAACCTAGAAACGAAATAATTCAACACCGTGGATTGTTCATTAATCGCATCTCTGATATTTTTATTAATTTCATGCATTCCGAAAGTTTAATAAAATAACCTAGAAATGAAATAATTCAACACTGTGGAATGTTCATTAATCGCAACTCTCATCTTTTTATTAATTTCGTCCATTCGGAAAGATTAATAAAATAACCTAGAAACGAAATAATTCAACACAATGGAATGTTCATTAATCGCAACTCTCATCTTTTTATTAATTTCATGCATTCCGAAAGTTTAATAAAATAACCTAGAAACGAAATAATTCAACACCGTGGAATGTTCATTAATCGCATCTCTCATCCTTTTATTAATTTCGTCCATTCGGAAAGTTTAATAAAATAACCTAGAAACGAAATAATTCAACACCGTGGAATGTTCATTAATCGCATCTCTCATCCTTTTATTAATTTCGTCCATTCGGAAAGTTTAATAAAATAACCTAGAAACGAAATAATTCAACACTATGGAATGTTCATTAATCGCAACTCTCATCTTTTTATTAATTTCATGCATTCCGAAAGTTTAATAAAATAACCTAGAAACGAAATAATTCAACACCGTGGAATGTTCATTAATCGCATCTCTCATATTTTTATTAATTTCATGCATTCCGAAAGTTTAATAAAATAAGCTAGAAACGAAATAATTCAACACCGTGGATTGTTCATTAATCGCAACTCTCATCTTTTTATTAATTTCATGCATTCCGAAAGTTTAATAAAATAACCTAGAAACGAAATAATTCAACACCGTGGATTGTTCATTAATCGCATCTCTGATATTTTTATTAATTTCATGCATTCCGAAAGTTTAATAAAATAACCTAGAAACGAAATAATTCAACACCGTGGATTGTTCATTAATCGCATCTCTGATATTTTTATTAATTTCATGCATTCCGAAAGTTTAATAAAATAACCTAGAAACGAAATAATTCAACACAGTGGATTGTTCATTAATCGCATCTCTGATATTTTAATTAATTTCATGCATTCGGAAAGTTTAATAAAATAACCTAGAAACGAAATAATTCAACACCGTGGAATGTTCATTAATCGCATCTCTGATATTTTAATTAATTTCATGCATTCGGAAAGTTTAATAAAATAACCTAGAAACGAAATAATTCAATACCGTGGATTGTTCATTAATCGCATCTCTGATATTTTTATTAATTTCATGCATTCCGAAAGTTTAATAAAATAACCTAGAAACGAAATAATTCAACACCGTGGATTGTTCATTAATCGCATCTCTGAAATTTTAATTAATTTCATGCATTCGGAAAGTTTAATAAAATAACCTAGAAACGAAATAATTCAACACCGTGGAATGTTCATTAATCGCATCTCTGATATTTTAATTAATTTCATGCATTCGGAAAGTTTAATAAAATAACCTAGAAACGAAATAATTCAACACCGTGGATTGTTCATTAATCGCATCTCTGATATTTTTATTAATTTCATGCATTCCGAAAGTTTAATAAAATAACCTAGAAACGAAATAATTCAACACCGTGGAATGTTCATTAATCGCATCTCTGATATTTTAATTAATTTCATGCATTCGGAAAGTTTAATAAAATAACCTAGAAACGAAATAATTCAACACCGTGGAATGTTCATTAATCGCATCTCTGATATATTAATTAATTTCATGCATTCGGAAAGTTTAATAAAATAACCTAGAAACGAAATAATTCAACACCGTGGAATGTTCATTAATCGCATCTCTGATATTTTAATTAATTTCATGCATTCGGAAAGTTTAATAAAATAACCTAGAAACGAAATAATTCAACACCGTGGATTGTTCATTAATCGCATCTCTGATATTTTTATTAATTTCATGCATTCCGAAAGTTTAATAAAATAACCTAGAAACGAAATAATTCAACACCGTGGATTGTTCATTAATCGCATCTCTGATATTTTTATTAATTTCATGCATTCCGAAAGTTTAATAAAATAACCTAGAAACGAAATAATTCAACACCGTGGATTGTTCATTAATCGCATCTCTGATATTTTTATTAATTTCATGCATTCCGAAAGTTTAATAAAATAACCTAGAAATGAAATAATTCAACACTATGGAATGTTCATTAATCGCAACTCTCACCTTTTTATTAATTTCGTCCATTCGGAAAGATTAATAAAATAACCTAGAAACGAAATAATTCAACACAATGGAATGTTCATTAATCACAACTCTCATCTTTTTATTAATTTTATGCATTCCGAAAGTTTAATAAAATAACCTAGAAACGAAATAATTCAACACCGTGGAATGTTCATTAATCGCATCTCTCAAATTTTTATTAATTTCATGCATTCCGAAAGTTTAATAAAATAACCTAGAAATGAAATAATTCAACACTATGGAATGTTCATTAATCGCAACTCTCATCTCTTTATTAATTTCGTCCATTCGGAAAGATTAATAAAATAACCTAGAAACGAAATAATTCAACACAATGGAATGTTCATTAATCACAACTCTCATCTTTTAATTAATTTCATGCATTCCGAAAGTTTAATAAAATAACCTAGAAACGAAATAATTCAACACCGTGGAATGTTCATTAATCGCATCTCTCATATTTTTATTAATTTCATGCATTCCGAAAGTTTAATAAAATAACCTAGAAACGAAATAATTCAACACCGTGGATTGTTCATTAATCGCATCTCTGATATTTTTATTAATTTCATGCATTCCGAAAGTTTAATAAAATAACCTAGAAACGAAATAATTCAACACCGTGGATTGTTCATTAATCGCATCTCTCATATTTTTATTAATTTCGTCCATTCGGAAAGTTTAATAAAATAACCTATAAACGAAATAATTCAACACCGTAGATTGTTCATTAATCGCATCTCTGATATTTTTATTAATTTCATGCATTCCGAAAGTTTAATAAAATAACCTAGAAACGAAATAATTCAACACAGTGGAATGTTCATTAATCGCATCTCTCATATTATTATTAATTTCGTCCATTCGGAAAGTTTAATAAAATAACCTAGAAACGAAATAATTCAACACCGTAAATTGTTCATTAATCGCATCTCTCATATTATTATTAATTTCGTCCATTCGGAAAGTTTAATAAAATAACCTAGAAACGAAATAATTCAACACCGTAGATTGTTCATTAATCGCATCTCTCATATTTTTATTAATTTCGTCCATTCGGAAAGTTTAATAAAATAACCTAGAAACGAAATAATTCAACACAGTGGAATGTTCATTAATCGCATCTCTCATATTATTATTAATTTCGTCCATTCGGAAAGTTTAATAAAATAACCAAGAAACGAAATAATTCAACACCGTGGAATGTTCATTTATCGCATCTCTCATATTTTTATTAATTTCGTCCATTCGGAAAGTTTAATAAAATAACCTAGAAACGAAATAATTCAACACAGTGGAATGTTCATTAATCGCATCTCTCATATTATTATTAATTTCGTCCATTCGGAAAGTTTAATAAAATAACCTAGAAACGAAATAATTCAACACAGTGGAATGTTCATTAATCGCATCTCTCATATTTTTATTAATTTCGTCCATTCGGAAAGTTTAATAAAATAACCTAGAAACGAAATAATTCAACACAGTGGAATGTTCATTAATCGCATCTCTCATTATTTTATTAATTTCGTCCATTCGGAAAGATTAATAAAATAACCTAGAAACGAAATAATTCAACACTATGGAATGTTCATTAATCGCATCTCTCATTATTTTATTAATTTCGTCCATTCGGAAAGTTTAATAAAATAACCTAGAAACGAAATAATTCAACACTATGGAATGTTCATTAATCGCATCTCTCATTATTTTATTAATTTCGTCCATTCGGAAAGATTAATAAAATAACCTAGAAACGAAATAATTCAACACAGTGGAATGTTCATTAATCGCATCTCTCATATTATTATTAATTTCGTCCATTCGGAAAGTTTAATAAAATAACCTAGAAACGAAATAATTCAACACAGTGGAATGTTCATTAATCGCATCTCTCATATTTTTATTAATTTCGTCCATTCGGAAAGTTTAATAAAATAACCTAGAAACGAAATAATTCAACACAGTGGAATGTTCATTAATCGCATCTCTCATTATTTTATTAATTTCGTCCATTCGGAAAGATTAATAAAATAACCTAGAAACGAAATAATTCAACACTATGGAATGTTCATTAATCGCATCTCTCATTATTTTATTAATTTCGTCCATTCGGAAAGTTTAATAAAATAACCTAGAAACGAAATAATTCAACACTATGGAATGTTCATTAATCGCATCTCTCATTATTTTATTAATTTCGTCCATTCGGAAAGATTAATAAAATAACCTAGAAACGAAATAATTCAACACAGTGGAATGTTCATTAATCGCATCTCTCATATTATTATTAATTTCGTCCATTCGGAAAGTTTAATAAAATAACCTAGAAACGAAATAATTCAACACAGTGGAATGTTCATTAATCGCATCTCTCATATTTTTATTAATTTCGTCCATTCGGAAAGTTTAATAAAATAACCTAGAAACGAAATAATTCAACACAGTGGAATGTTCATTAATCGCATCTCTCATTATTTTATTAATTTCGTCCATTCGGAAAGTTTAATAAAATAACCTAGAAACGAAATAATTCAACACTATGGAATGTTCATTAATCGCATCTCTCATTATTTTATTAATTTCGTCCATTCGGAAAGTTTAATAAAATAACCTAGAAACGAAATAATTCAACACTATGGAATGTTCATTAATCGCATCTCTCATTATTTTATTAATTTCGTCCATTCGGAAAGATTAATAAAATAACCTAGAAACGAAATAATTCAACACTATGGAATGTTCATTAATCGCATCTCTCATTATTTTATTAATTTCGTCCATTCGGAAAGATTAATAAAATAACCTAGAAACGAAATAATTCAACACTGTGGAATGTTCATTAATCGCATCTCTCATTATTTTATTAATTTCGTCCATTCGGAAAGATTAATAAAATAACCTAGAAACGAAATAATTCAACACTATGGAATGTTCATTAATCGCATCTCTCATTATTTTATTAATTTCGTCCATTCGGAAAGATTAATAAAATAACCTAGAAACGAAGTAATTCAACACTATGGAATGTTCATTAATCGCATCTCTCATTATTTTATTAATTTCGTCCATTCGGAAAGATTAATAAAATAACCTAGAAACGAAATAATTCAACACTATGGAATGTTCATTAATCGCAACGCTCATCTTTTTATTAATTTCGTCCATTCGGAAAGATTAATTAAATAACCTAGAAACGAAATAATTCAACACTGTGGAATATTCATTAATCGCAACTCTCATCTTTTTATTAATTTCGTCCATTCGGAAAGATTAATAAAATAACCTAGAAACGAAATAATTCAACACTATGGAATGTTCATTAATCGCAACTCTCATCTTTTTATTAATTTCGTCCATTCGGAAAGATTAATAAAATAACCTAGAAACGAAATAATTCAACACTATGGAATGTTCATTAATCGCATCTCTCATTATTTAATTAATTTCGTCCATTCGGAAAGATTAATAAAATAACCTAGAAACGAAATAATTCAACACTATGGAATGTTCATTAATCGCATCTCTCATTATTTTATTAATTTCGTCCATTCGGAAAGATTAATAAAATAACCTAGAAACGAAATAATTCAACACTATGGAATGTTCATTAATCGCAACTCTCACCTTTTTATTAATTTCGTCCATTCGGAAAGATTAATAAAATAACCTAGAAACGAAATAATTCAACACTATGGAATGTTCATTAATCGCAACTCTCACCTTTTTATTAATTTCGTCCATTCGGAAAGATTAATTAAATAACCTAGAAACGAAATAATTCAACACTATGGAATGTTCATTAATCGCAACTCTCACCTTTTTATTAATTTCGTCCATTCGGAAAGATTAATAAAATAACCTAGAAACGAAATAATTCAACACTATGGAATGTTCATTAATCGCAACTCTCATCTCTTTATTAATTTCGTCCATTCGGAAAGATTAATAAAATAACCTAGAAACGAAATAATTCAACACTGTGGAATGGTTATTAATCGAATCTCTCATTATTTTATTAATTTCGTCCATTCGGAAAGTTTAATAAAATAACCTAGAAACGAAATAATTCAACACTGTGGAATGGTTATTAATCGAATCTCTCATTATTTTATTAATTTCGTCCATTCGGAAAGTTTAATAAAATAACCTAGAAACGAAATAATTCAACACTGTGGAATGTTCATTAATCGCATCTCTCATTATTTTATTAATTTCGTCCATTCGGAAACATTAATAAAATAACCTAGAAACGAAATAATTCAACACTGTGGAATGTTCATTAATCGCATCTCTCATTATTTTATTAATTTCGTCCATTCGGAAACATTAATAAAATAACCTAGAAACGAAATAATTCAACACTATGGAATGTTCATTAATCGCAACTCTCATCTTTTTATTAATTTCGTCCATTCGGAAAGTTTAATAAAATAACCTAGAAACGAAATAATTCAACACTATGGAATGTTCATTAATCGCAACTCTCATCTTTTTATTAATTTCGTCCATTCGGAAAGATTAATAAAATAACCTAGAAACGAAATAATTCAACACTATGGAATGTTCATTAATCGCAACTCTCATCTTTTTATTAAATTCGTCTATTCGGAAAGATTAATAAAATAACCTAGAAACGAAATAATTCAACACTGTGGAATGTTCATTAATCGCATCTCTCATTATTTTATTAATTTCGTCCATTCGGAAACATTAATAAAATAACCTAGAAACGAAATAATTCAACACTGTGGAATGTTCATTAATCGCATCTCTCATTATTTTATTAATTTCGTCCATTCGGAAACATTAATAAAATAACCTAGAAACGAAATAATTCAACACTGTGGAATGTTCATTAATCGCATCTCTCATTATTTTATTAATTTCGTCCATTCGGAAACATTAATAAAATAACCTAGAAACGAAATAATTCAACACTATGGAATGTTCATTAATCGCAACTCTCATCTTTTTATTAATTTCGTCCATTCGGAAAGTTTAATAAAATAACCTAGAAACGAAATAATTCAACACTATGGAATGTTCATTAATCGCAACTCTCATCTTTTTATTAATTTCGTCCATTCGGAAAGATTAATAAAATAACCTAGAAACGAAATAATTCAACACTATGGAATGTTCATTAATTGCAACTCTCATCTTTTTATTAAATTCGTCTATTCGGAAAGATTAATAAAATAACCTAGAAACGAAATAATTCAACACTGTGGAATGTTCATTAATCGCATCTCTCATATTTTTATTAATTTCGTAATTTCGTCCATTCGAAAAGAATAATAAAATAACCTAGAAACGAAATAATTCAACACTGTGGAATGTTCATTAATCGCATCTCTCATTATTTTATTAATTTCGTCCATTCGGAAAGATTAATAAAATAACCTAGAAACGAAATAATTCAACACTGTGGAATGTTCATTAATCGCATCTCTCATATTTTTATTAATTTCGTAATTTCGTCCATTCTAAAAGAATAATAAAATAACCTAGAAACGAAATAATTCAACACTGTGGAATGTTCATTAATCGCAACTCTCATCTTTTTATTAAATTCGTCTATTCGGAAAGATTAATAAAATAACCTAGAAACGAAATAATTCAACACTGTGGAATGTTCATTAATCGCATCTCTCATTATTTTATTAATTTCGTCCATTCGGAAACATTAATAAAATAACCTAGAAACGAAATAATTCAACACTGTGGAATGTTCATTAATCGCATCTCTCATTATTTTATTAATTTCGTCCATTCGGAAAGATTAATAAAATAACCTAGAAACGAAATAATTGAACACTATGGAATGATCTTTAATCGCAACTCTCATCTTTTTATTAATTTCGTCCATTCGGAAAGATTAATAAAATAACCTAGAAACGAAATAATTCAACACTATGGAATATTCCTTAATCGCAACTCTCATCTTTTTATTAATTTCGTCCATTCAGAAGATTAATAAAATAACCTAGAAACGAAATAATTCAACACTATGGAATGTTCATTAATCGCAACTCTCATCTTTTTATTAATTTCGTCCATTCGGAAAGATTAATAAAATAACCTAGAAACGAAATAATTCAACACTATGGAATGTTCATTAATCGCAACTCTCATCTCTTTATTAATTTCGTCCATTCGGAAAGATTAATAAAATAACCTAGAAACGAAATAATTCAACACTGTGGAATGTTCATTAATCGCATCTCTCATTATTTTATTAATTTCGTCCATTCGGAAAGATTAATAAAATAACCTAGAAACGAAATAATTCAACACTGTGGAATGTTCATTAATCGCATCTCTCATTATTTTATTAATTTCGTCCATTCGGAAAGTTTAATAAAATAACCTAGAAACGAAATAATTCAACACTGTGGAAAGTTCATTAATCGCATCTCTCATTATTTTATTAATTTCGTCCATTCGGAAAGATTAATAAAATAACCTAGAAACGAAATAATTCAACACTGTGGAATGTTCATTAATCGCATCTCTCATTATTTTATTAATTTCGTCCATTCGGAAAGTTTAATAAAATAACCTAGAAACGAAATAATTCAACACTGTGGAATGTTCATTAATCGCATCTCTCATTATTTTATTAATTTCGTCCATTCGGAAAGTTTAATAAAATAACCTAGAAACGAAATAATTCAACACTGTGGAAAGTTCATTAATCGCATCTCTCATTATTTTATTAATTTCGTCCATTCGGAAAGATTAATAAAATAACCTAGAAACGAAATAATTCAACACTGTGGAATGTTCATTAATCGCATCTCTCATTATTTTATTAATTTCGTCCATTCGGAAAGTTTAATAAAATAACCTAGAAACGAAATAATTCAACACTGTGGAATGTTCATTAATCGCATCTCTCATTATTTTATTAATTTCGTCCATTCGGAAAGTTTAATAAAATAACCTAGAAACGAAATAATTCAACACTGTGGAATGTTCATTAATCGCATCTCTCATTATTTTATTAATTTCTCCATTCGGAAAGTTTAATAAAATAACCTAGAAACGAAATAATTCAACACTGTGGAAAGTTCATTAATCGCATCTCTCATTATTTTATTAATTTCGTCCATTCGGAAAGATTAATAAAATAACCTAGAAACGAAATAATTCAACACTGTGGAATGTTCATTAATCGCATCTCTCATTATTTTATTAATTTCGTCCATTCGGAAAGTTTAATAAAATAACCTAGAAACGAAATAATTCAACACTGTGGAATGTTCATTAATCGCATCTCTCATTATTTTTTTAATTTCGTCCATTCGGATAGTTTAATAAAATAACCTAGAAACGAAATAATTCAACACTGTGGAAAGTTCATTAATCGCATCTCTCATTATTTTATTAATTTCGTCCATTCGGAAAGATTAATAAAATAACCTAGAAACGAAATAATTCAACACTGTGGAATGTTCATTAATCGCATCTCTCATTATTTTATTAATTTCGTCCATTCGGAAAGTTTAATAAAATAACCTAGAAACGAAATAATTCAACACTGTGGAAAGTTCATTAATCGCATCTCTCATTATTTTATTAATTTCGTCCATTCGGAAACATTAATAAAATAACCTAGAAACGAAATAATTCAACACTGTGGAATGTTCATTAATCGCATCTCTCATTATTTTATTAATTTCGTCCATTCGGAAAGATTAATAAAATAACCTAGAAACGAAATAATTCAACACTGTGGAATGTTCATTAATCGCATCTCTCATTTTTTATTAATTTCGTAATTTCGTCCATTCGAAAAGATTAATAAAATAACCTAGAAACGAAATAATTCAACACTGTGGAATGTTCATTAATCGCATCTCTCATTATTTTATTAATTTCGTCCATTCGGAAAGATTAATAAAATAACCTAGAAACGAAATAATTCAACACTGTGGAATGTTCATTAATCGCATCTCTCATATTTTTATTAATTTCGTAATTTCGTCCATTCGAAAAGATTAATAAAATAACCTAGAAACGAAATAATTCAACACTGTGGAATGTTCATTAATCGTAACTCTCATCTTTTTATTAATTTCGTCCATTCGGAAAGTTTAATAAAATAACCTAGAAACGAAATAATTCAACACTATGGAATGTTCATTAATCGCAACTCTCATCTCTTTATTAATTTCGTCCATTCGGAAAGATTAATAAAATAACCTAGAAACGAAATAATTCAACACAATGGAATGTTCATTAATCGCAACTCTCATCTTTTTATTAATTTCGTCCATTCGGAAAGATTAATAAAATAACCTAGAAACGAAATAATTCAACACAATGGAATGTTCATTAATCGCAACTCTCATCTTTTTATTAATTTCGTCCATTCGGAAAGATTAATAAAATAACCTAGAAACGAAATAATTCAACACTATGGAATGTTCATTAATCGCAACTCTCATCTTTTTATTAATTTCGTCCATTCGGAAAGATTAATAAAATAACCTAGAAACGAAATAATTCAACACAATGGAATGTTCATTAATCGCAACTCTCATCTTTTTATTAATTTCGTCCATTCGGAAAGATTAATAAAATAACCTAGAAACGAAATAATTCAACACAATGGAATGTTCATTAATCGCAACTCTCATCTTTTTATTAATTTCGTCCATTCGGAAAGATTAATAAAATAACCTAGAAACGAAATAATTCAACACAATGGAATGTTCATTAATCGCAACTCTCATCTTTTTATTAATTTCGTCCATTCGGAAAGATTAATAAAATAACCTAGAAACGAAATAATTCAACACAATGGAATGTTCATTAATCGCAACTCTCATCTTTTTATTAATTTCGTCCATTCGGAAAGATTAATAAAATAACCTAGAAACGAAATAATTCAACACAATGGAATGTTCATTAATCGCAACTCTCATCTTTTTATTAATTTCGTCCATTCGGAAAGATTAATAAAATAACCTAGAAACGAAATAATTCAACACAATGGAATGTTCATTAATCGCAACTCTCATCTTTTTATTAATTTCGTCCATTCGGAAAGATTAATAAAATAACCTAGAAACGAAATAATTCAACACAATGGAATGTTCATTAATCGCAACTCTCATCTTTTTATTAATTTCGTCCATTCGGAAAGATTAATAAAATAACCTAGAAACGAAATAATTCAACACAATGGAATGTTCATTAATCGCAACTCTCATCTTTTTATTAATTTCGTCCATTCGGAAAGATTAATAAAATAACCTAGAAACGAAATAATTCAACACAATGGAATGTTCATTAATCGCAACTCTCATCTTTTTATTAATTTCGTCCATTCGGAAAGATTAATAAAATAACCTAGAAACGAAATAATTCAACACTATGGAATGTTCATTAATCGCAACTCTCATCTTTTTATTAATTTCGTCCATTCGGAAAGATTAATAAAATAACCTAGAAACGAAATAATTCAACACAATGGAATGTTCATTAATCGCAACTCTCATCTTTTTATTAATTTCGTCCATTCGGAAAGATTAATAAAATAACCTAGAAACGAAATAATTCAACACTATGGAATGTTCATTAATCGCAACTCTCATCTTTTTATTAATTTCGTCCATTCGGAAAGATTAATAAAATAACCTAGAAACGAAATAATTCAACACTGTGGAATGTTCATTAATCGCATCTCTCATTATTTTATTAATTTCGTCCATTCGGAAAGTTTAATAAAATAACCTAGAAACGAAATAATTCAACACTGTGGAATGTTCATTAATCGCATCTCTCATTATTTTATTAATTTCGTCCATTCGGAAACATTAATAAATTAACCTAGAAACGAAATTATTCAACACTGTGGAAAGTTCGTTAATCGCATCTCTCATATTTTTATTAATTTCGTAATTTCGTCCATTCGGAAAGTTTAATAAAATAACCTAGAAACGAAATAATTCAACACTGTGGAATGTTCATTAATCGCATCTCTCATTATTTTATTAATTTCGTCCATTCGGAAAGTTTAATAAAATAACCTAGAAACGAAATAATTCAACACTGTGGAAAGTTCATTAATCGCATCTCTCATTATTTTATTAATTTCGTCCATTCGGAAACATTAATAAAATAACCTAGAAACGAAATAATTCAACACTGTGGAATGTTCATTAATCGCATCTCTCATTATTTTATTAATTTCGTCCATTCGGAAACATTAATAAAATAACCTAGAAACGAAATAATTCAACACAGTGGAATGTTCATTAATCGCATCTCTCATATATTTATTAATTTCGTAATTTCGTCCATTCGGAAAGATTAATAAAATAACCTAGAAACGAAATATTTCAACACTATGGAATGTTCATTAATCGCAACTCTCATCTTTTTATTAAATTCGTCCATTCGGAAAGTTTAATAAAATAACCTAGAAACGAAATAATTCAACACTGTGGAATGTTCATTAATCGCAACTCTCATCTTTTTATTAAATTCGTCCATTCGGAAAGTTTAATAAAATAACCTAGAAACGAAATAATTCAACACTATGGAATGTTCATTAATCGCAACTCTCATCTTTTTATTAAATTCGTCCATTCGGAAAGTTTAATAAAATAACCTAGAAACGAAATAATTCAACACTATGGAATGTTCATTAATCGCAACTCTAATCTTTTTATTAATTTCGTCCATTCTGAAAGATTAATAAAATAACCTAGAAACGAAATAATTCAACACTGTGGAATGTTCCTTAATCGCATCTATCATATTTTTATTAATTTCGTAATTTCGTCCATTCGAAAAGATTAATAAAATAACCTAGAAACGAAATAATTCAACACTGTGGAATGTTCATTAATCGCATCTCTCATTATTTTATTAATTTCGTCCATTCGGAAAGATTAATAAAATAACCTAGAAACGAAATAATTCAACACTGTGGAATGTTCATTAATCGCATCTATCATATTTTTATTAATTTCGTAATTTCGTCCATTCGAAAAGATTAATAAAATAACCTAGAAACGAAATAATTCAACACTGTGGAATGTTCATTAATCGCAACTCTCATCTTTTTATTAAATTCGTCCATTCGGAAAGTTTAATAAAATAACCTAGAAACGAAATAATTCAACACTATGGAATGTTCATTAATCGCAACTCTCATCTTTTTATTAAATTCGTCCATTCGGAAAGTTTAATAAAATAACCTAGAAACGAAATAATTCAACACTATGGAATGTTCATTAATCGCAACTCTCATCTTTTTATTAATTTCGTCCATTCGGAAAGATTAATAAAATAACCTAGAAACGAAATAATTCAACACTGTGGAATGTTCATTAATCGCATCTATCATATTTTTATTAATTTCGTAATTTCGTCCATTCGAAAAGATTAATAAAATAACCTAGAAACGAAATAATTCAACACTGTGGAATGTTCATTAATCGTAACTCTCATCTTTTTATTAATTTCGTCCATTCGGAAAGTTTAATAAAATAACCTAGAAACGAAATAATTCAACACTATGGAATGTTCATTAATCGCAACTCTCATCTCTTTATTAATTTCGTCCATTCGGAAAGATTAATAAAATAACCTAGAAACGAAATAATTCAACACAATGGAATGTTCATTAATCGCAACTCTCATCTTTTTATTAATTTCGTCCATTCGGAAAGATTAATAAAATAACCTAGAAACGAAATAATTCAACACAATGGAATGTTCATTAATCGCAACTCTCATCTTTTTATTAATTTCGTCCATTCGGAAAGATTAATAAAATAACCTAGAAACGAAATAATTCAACACTATGGAATGTTCATTAATCGCAACTCTCATCTTTTTATTAATTTCGTCCATTCGGAAAGATTAATAAAATAACCTAGAAACGAAATAATTCAACACTATGGAATGTTCATTAATCGCAACTCTCATCTTTTTATTAATTTCGTCCATTCGGAAAGATTAATAAAATAACCTAGAAACGAAATAATTCAACACTGTGGAATGTTCATTAATCGCATCTCTCATTATTTTATTAATTTCGTCCATTCGGAAAGTTTAATAAAATAACCTAGAAACGAAATAATTCAACACTGTGGAATGTTCATTAATCGCATCTCTCATTATTTTATTAATTTCGTCCATTCGGAAACATTAATAAATTAACCTAGAAACGAAATTATTCAACACTGTGGAAAGTTCGTTAATCGCATCTCTCATATTTTTATTAATTTCGTAATTTCGTCTATTCGGAAAGATTAATAAAATAACCTAGAAACGAAATAATTCAACACTGTGGAATGTTCATTAATCGCATCTCTCATATTTTTATTAATTTCGTAATTTCGTCCATTCGGAAAGATTAATAAAATAACCTAGAAACGAAATAATTCAACACAGTGGAATGTTCATTAATCGCATCTCTCATTATTTTATTAATTTCGTCCATTCGGAAAGATTAATAAAATAACCTAGAAACGAAATAATTCAACACTGTGGAATGTTCATTAATCGCATCTCTCATATTTTTATTAATTTCGTAATTTCGTCCATTCGGAAAGTTTAATAAAATAACCTAGAAACGAAATAATTCAACACTGTGGAATGTTCATTAATCGCATCTCTCATTATTTTATTAATTTCGTCCATTCGGAAAGTTTAATAAAATAACCTAGAAACGAAATAATTCAACACTGTGGAAAGTTCATTAATCGCATCTCTCATTATTTTATTAATTTCGTCCATTCGGAAACATTAATAAAATAACCTAGAAACGAAATAATTCAACACTGTGGAATGTTCATTAATCGCATCTCTCATTATTTTATTAATTTCGTCCATTCGGAAACATTAATAAAATAACCTAGAAACGAAATAATTCAACACAGTGGAATGTTCATTAATCGCATCTCTCATATATTTATTAATTTCGTAATTTCGTCCATTCGGAAAGATTAATAAAATAACCTAGAAACGAAATATTTCAACACTATGGAATGTTCATTAATCGCAACTCTCATCTTTTTATTAAATTCGTCCATTCGGAAAGTTTAATAAAATAACCTAGAAACGAAATAATTCAACACTGTGGAATGTTCATTAATCGCAACTCTCATCTTTTTATTAAATTCGTCCATTCGGAAAGTTTAATAAAATAACCTAGAAACGAAATAATTCAACACTATGGAATGTTCATTAATCGCAACTCTCATCTTTTTATTAAATTCGTCCATTCGGAAAGTTTAATAAAATAACCTAGAAACGAAATAATTCAACACTATGGAATGTTCATTAATCGCAACTCTAATCTTTTTATTAATTTCGTCCATTCTGAAAGATTAATAAAATAACCTAGAAACGAAATAATTCAACACTGTGGAATGTTCCTTAATCGCATCTATCATATTTTTATTAATTTCGTAATTTCGTCCATTCGAAAAGATTAATAAAATAACCTAGAAACGAAATAATTCAACACTGTGGAATGTTCATTAATCGCATCTCTCATTATTTTATTAATTTCGTCCATTCGGAAAGATTAATAAAATAACCTAGAAACGAAATAATTCAACACTGTGGAATGTTCATTAATCGCATCTATCATATTTTTATTAATTTCGTAATTTCGTCCATTCGAAAAGATTAATAAAATAACCTAGAAACGAAATAATTCAACACTGTGGAATGTTCATTAATCGCAACTCTCATCTTTTTATTAAATTCGTCCATTCGGAAAGTTTAATAAAATAACCTAGAAACGAAATAATTCAACACTATGGAATGTTCATTAATCGCAACTCTCATCTTTTTATTAAATTCGTCCATTCGGAAAGTTTAATAAAATAACCTAGAAACGAAATAATTCAACACTATGGAATGTTCATTAATCGCAACTCTCATCTTTTTATTAATTTCGTCCATTCGGAAAGATTAATAAAATAACCTAGAAACGAAATAATTCAACACTGTGGAATGTTCATTAATCGCATCTATCATATTTTTATTAATTTCGTAATTTCGTCCATTCGAAAAGATTAATAAAATAACCTAGAAACGAAATAATTCAACACTGTGGAATGTTCTGTTACCGGCGTTTCACCGGAAACGCCGCTACATTAGATTATTTAATTCACATTCGCGAAAACATCGGACTCCAATTTGTTTTGCTCATTTCATTTACATAATCATTAATATCCAAATGACTCAAGTTCGCACCAACTTTATTGTCCTATTGTATAATTTTTCCTTTGTAAATATTTGTAAAAACGTTATCCTCCCCCAATAAACAAGGCAACGGCTAATTTTGTTACTCGCGGAGACGCACGACCTTTTTTAAACGGTTTATTGATACACTTAGCAAGATACAATCGTAATTGATTTACAACTACGTTTTACATGTTTTTATATTATCGATTACTACTGACTAATTAAATTATAAGCGCTGATTAATAACAAAAATATATATTGAGCTGTGTGAATGTACGGGGATCGCTGACGTATCGTCTAGGCGTCCATATGTGTCTCATATGACATTAACACATAACTGGCTTACGACCGTTTATGACCACCATAAACCTTGGGACGCGTAGGGGCGGGTTCCAGCGTTACGGCACCCCGAACAATTCTGCTGCGGCATAATCCCCAGACAAAGGGTACTGGGGAGAATCCAGGATGGGCAGAAAACCCGACATCTGGCTGCCAACCATCATCGCCAGTCGAATCGCCAGAAAGGATAGTTATGTGTTAATGTCATATGAGACACATATGGACGCCTAGACGATACGTCAGCGATCCCCGTACATTCACACAGCTCAATATATATTTTTGTTATTAATCAGCGCTTATAATTTAATTAGTCAGTAGTAATCGATAATATAAAAACATGTAAAACGTAGTTGTAAATCAATTACGATTGTATCTTGCTAAGTGTATCAATAAACCGTTTAAAAAAGGTCGTGCGTCTCCGCGAGTAACAAAATTGGCGCAGTCGGTAGGATATTCGTGGTTCCTTTTCACGACGAGTTCACGGCATCGAGACCGCAGTTTCTGAAAATCGAATCTTCGTTTCAACGATTAACACGAATCCAAAAGAATCAGCGTGGAGACGTCCTTCGAAAAAATTCGATCACGTACATACGGAACGACACACACTGCAAGCTCATCATAATTCCAGAGGTTGACTGAAATTCTCAAGGTATTGTGCCATCCTCTGTATCCAATTACACATTCACTTGATAGTTGGTATTAGGTTAATGAACGATCCCATTAATAATTTAATTGAGGAAATTAATAATTTACGTTTAGACGATATGGCTAATAACAATGAAGTAAATTTACAATTGCTTAAATTGAACGTAGATACCATTCCGCAATACGACGGTAACACCGAGATGACGGAAATTTTCATAACTAGGTGTGATTCTGTATTAAATGAATACAGACCGTTTAATAATCAACAAATTAATAATTATCTTTTAAAAGCAATTATAGGTAAACTAAAAGACCGTGCGTTAATTGCTATCGGTTCACGTACCGATCTCGGTACGTGGAACGAAATAAAAAATAATCTTCGACAAAGATTCGGTGACTTAAGAAACTACGATTGCCTTGTCCAAGATTTGATAAATTTGAAACCTTATAAAAATGAAAGAATGTTAGATTTCGCCGAGCGAATACAGATAGCTCGAAGCAAATTGACTTCCAAAATAAATTCTCTACCTGATAATCAAATGATTGACCAAGTTAAAATCATTCACATCCGACAATACGATGTTACAGCCCTCAAAACGTTTATTCGGGGGTTGAAAGGAAATTTACAAAGCGTGATCCGGCTCAGAAACCCGGGCACTTTAGAAGATGCTATTAATTTTGTGATTGAAGAGGAAAATTTTCAATATACTTTAGAATCTCCAATAAACAGTAGATCAGATTTTAAACCGCCTCAATATAACACAAGACATCAGAATCAACGAATGTCGAACTCGTTTCAACAACAAAACGTACGTCAGCAAAATAATACGCATTCGCAACAGCATTTCCCAAGCCAAGCAATAAACTTGCAACCCAGACAGTTGCCACAATAAAGATATTTAACTAATAGACAAGTTTTCGGTACACCAAGAAATGTTTTTAAACCCCAAGGTAACAACCAACAATTTAATCAACAGACACCAATGTCTACCACTACCCGGTTTTCCGCACCAAGATTTTCTTCAAATCAATATCCGCAACCCATGTCGATCACCACGAGAAATACAAACATTTCCCAAAACAGGTTCAATCGACCAAACCGAAATAATTCCGTAAATAACGGACAACTTAACGTCATCTCCGAGGAACTTTACAATATTAATGACCATGAGAAAGAAATGCCTCAGCAATTACCCCAAGAATTTTACAACGATGAAGTCGAATATCAAAACGATGACGAATGCGAAGAAACCCCAAATTTTCAAATTCCGAGCCTCAATACGAACCCGAGGTAATCGAAATTAATAATGAATTAGGAAAAAATCCCCTAGCATACATTAAAATACAAAATCCCCCTGCAAAATTATTAATTGATACAGGATGTTATACATCAATACTGAAACCTTCAATTGCCGAAAAATTTTATCCGCAATATATCTATCACCAGGATTCCGAAGTTAGAACATGTAACGGTGCAACACGCACACGATTTAAAGCAAAGATCCCCGCATTCAAAGAACTTAATTCGAATAAAACCATTAACGTACTGTTATACGATTTTCACGACTATTTTGACGGATTACTAGGTCTAAGGGACATTGTAAATTTCAATTTAACAATCAATTGTGTAAACCAAAGAATATTTAACGAGTTTGTTGAAATCCCACTTTATTATAGACAACCTAACGAAATTCAAGAATGCGTTGAAATTAACGCAAATGAAATAACATTTTTTAAAGCCCCCGTCTCGCAATATAACGGAGACATTTTAATCCCGGAAATGAAATCAGACAAAATCTACATACCCGAAGCATTGTCTAATGCAAAGAACGGATATGCAAACATTGAAATTCATAATTATAGTGATGCAACTGCCCTATTTCCGATAAAAAAGCCGCTTAAAGTAATTCCAGTTTCATCGAAAACCTACGATATTTTTAATATCGAAACAAAATGTAGGACGCAGAACAACAACTCGTGTAATGCGATTAAAAATTTAATTAGAACAGACCATCTTAACAGCGAAGAAAAGGATAAAATTTTAAAATTATGCCAAGAATTCCGAGACGTATTTCATACAAGTGATACTAGATTATCATTTACAAACGCGGTAAAACACAAGATTAACGTAAGTGACGAAACTCCTGCTCACACAAAATCGTACAGATATCCATTTGTACACAAACAGGAAGTCCACAAACAAATTAGCGAAATGCTAGAGAACGGAATAATTCGCCCCAGTACCAGCCCGTGGAGCTCTCCTATATGGGTAGTTCCTAAGAAGCTAGATGCTTCCGGCCACCAAAAATGGCGAATTGTAGTTGACTATCGCAAAATAAACGAAAAGACGATAACCGACCGTTACCCCATTCCCAATATAAATGACATACTAGACAAATTAGGCAGATGCCAATATTTTTCGACATTAGATCTCGCATCCGGGTTCCATCAAATCGAAATGGACCCCGACTCCATAGAGAAAACAGCCTTCAACGTAGAGAACGGACACTATGAATACGTTCGAATGCCATTTGGACTGAAAAATGCACCCGCTACATTCCAACGCGTGATGGATAATATTCTAAAAGACCTCCAGAACAAATGTTGCCTCGTCTACATGGACGATATAATCATCTTCTCAACTTCCTTAGAAGAACATATAAAGCATCTCAAATCAGTATTCCATAAATTAAAAGATAGCAATCTGAAAGTTCAATTAGATAAATGCGAATTTCTTAGTAAAGAAGTAGAATTTCTAGGCCATGTCATAACCCCAGATGGAATTAAACCGAATCCAAAGAAAATCGATGCTATACAGCGATTTCCAATCCCAAAAACAGCCAAAGAAATAAAATCATTTTTAGGGCTTTTGGGCTATTACAGAAAATTCATTCCAAATTTTGCAAATATTACGAAACCTTTTACCCGCTGTCTAAAGAAAAACGCCAAAATTATTCACGATGAAAACTTCATCAAAACTTTCGAACTTTGTAAAACAATTCTAACAAATGACCCAATTCTCCAATACCCAGACTTTAACAAACCATTTAACCTTACAACAGATGCTTCAAACTTTGCAATCGGAGCTGTTCTATCTCAAGGTGCAATTGGAAGAGACCTATCAATAGCTTACGCATCCAGAACTTTAAATCCAGCAGAGTGTAACTACTCCACAATAGAAAAAGAACTTCTAGCCATAGTTTGGGCTACGAAATACTTTCGCCCGTACCTTTTTGGAAATAAGTTTACTATCTACACAGATCACAAACCTCTCGAATGGCTAGTTTCTCTTAAGGAACCAAACTCTCGTCTCATCCGTTGGAAACTTAAACTAGAAGAATACGATTACGAAATAAAATACAAAAAAGGCAAAATCAATACAAACGCAGATGCTCTCTCGCGTATAGAACTCAACGCGTGCGAGACAGAATCAATAATAGCAAACGCAAGTTATTCTGATACGGAAGATCCATCAGAAGAAATCGAATGGTTTATAGAAAATAAACCATCAGATATACCTCGGTTTGAATTAGAAGAAATCACTGGTATACCATACCCGAGCACATCAAAACCAACCAACATCCTTCAAGATGTCATGGTCCGACCACCATTTACCAATGAGACCATACACACGTCTCACGAAGACCCGATACTCGAAATACCGATATCCGAAAAAACATTAAATCAATACCAGAATCAGATAATTATAAAAACCAATGATACAAACCAAACATTTATTAAGTCTTTCAAACCTTTTGCTACGAAAGAGAGAACAATTGTATCAATTCCGAAGAGTAATTTTAACCAGGAACTAATACAATTTATAAAAACCCGAATATCACCTAACATATCGTATTCCATCTACTCCGAAGAAGAAAATATTATAACAAATGTAATCAGGATTATTCAATCCCAGTTTAGACCAAATTCTTTAAAATTAATCCAATCAACAAAATTAGTATCGGATATAACAGATACTAGCGAACAAAATATAAAAATCCAGTATTACCACGAAAAGAAGAGCTGTCATCGCGGCATAAACGAAACAGTTCAACAACTCAGTAAAAACTATTACTGGCCTAACATGCACAAAATGGTCCAGGAATATATTAATAGATGTGAAATTTGCCAAACAAGTAAATACGAAAGACATCCCTCAAAGATAAAATATGAAATAACACCAACTTACTCAAAACCTTTTGACACACTACATTTAGATACGTTCGGAATACAAAATCGTTACTTCCTAACAATTTTAGATGCTTTTTCACGATACGGACAAGCATACCCTATCGATGCTAAAATTAACATAAACATAATGAATAATCTTTTGACTTATATAACCCATCACGGAATACCCCAAACAATTATCACTGATCAAGGAAATGAATTTAAAAACAAACTTCTCGAAGAATTTTGCAATTTGCATAAAATCAATCTTCACTTTACTACCGTCAGAAACCCAAATAGTAACTCCCCAGTAGAACGATTTCATTCCACTCTGGCAGATTCAATAAGATGTTTAATACAACAACATCCAAATGACCACATAGATAGTATAATGAAGTACGCTATAATAGGTTATAACAATTCAATTCACAGTTCAACAAAATTTACCCCATTTGAAATAATCTATGGTAATACAGATAGAACACTCGAAACCACAGAAGACGACATGATAAATGAATATACAGATAAACACAAGAAATTGCTAAACATTCTTCATAACAAAGTAAAAGTTAATAACGAAGAAAAGAAAATCGCTCAAATTTCTAAAATCAACGAGAAACGAGAAGAACCACCGATTTTCCCCGAAAACGAAGTTGCATATATTAAACAACCACAGCGAACAGCTAAACATAAGCCTAAATTTATAAAATCATTTGCTATAAAAAATCATAACAAAAAACTACTCACCAAACATGGAACTCTTCATAAAAACATAATCAAAAAACCCAGAAAACTAACTGTTCCAAATCATTTACAGAATGAAGACAATCAAAATCTTCCTAGTAATCATTTGGACCCACCAAATAGCTTCGGAGGAAGTTAAAATCACGCCGATCACTGCTGGTATATTACCATTCAAGCTAGGTAATGCCAAATTGGTCTCATCGCGACATTCCTTTCTACACTATTTTGATTTAAAACCACTCTCAAACCAAACCTTTACTCTAAGAAAACAACTGTCGACCATTAATGAATCCTTTCAGAATTCATCGTTTAAAAATAATTCTTCTGTAAACTTTCTACCTCTCTCAGAATTAATTGATCATGCGACCTATGTCATTAACGATGCATCTCAAAAATTAGAAAACATCAAACCTCAGAATAGACGAAAAAGAGGATTAGTAAACATAGTTGGTAGAGCGAGCAAATGGATGTTTGGCACTCTCGACGACGAAGACGGAAGTCATTACGAGCATAGTATAGAAAAATTAGAAAAGAACTTCAAAATCATTCAAGGTAACTCTCAACAACAGATCACATTAAATTTGAAAATGATAAACAATTTTAATAAAAGCATTTCAATTCTTGACATCAATCAAAAGAACACTGCAATCAAAATTAAAGAACTAGAAACTTCTCTTTCAAACGCAATATTTTCATTCGACGAATATCTAACATTACAAGCGTTACTCAACCAAATAATATTAAACGGTCAACTTTTAATTACAATTTTAGATAACATCGAAAACGCAATAATGTTCGCCAAATTAAACACACTTCACAGTATTGTAATTAGTCATACCGATTTATCAACAATTCTAAGTTTACTTCCAAATTATTATAACCCCAAACAAATAATAAAATTTAAAGACAGTAGAAACTACTACCAAATAGCAAGTCTACAAGTAACCTTCTCCAACTATAAAATCATCTTTGCTATCCATTTCCCAATCACTAAACCTCACAATTATCACTTATACGAACTATATCCAGTGCCCTTCAAAAACTTTACAATCATCCCAAATTATCCCTACCTGGCACTAAACGAGAATGAAAACTTCTACGAATCGACCGAATGTCCGAAATTGGAAGACATCTACATTTGTAATAAACCGAAAATGGCAAACCATGACGACTGTATCCCAAGTTACATCCAGAAGACCAACCAAGGAAATTGTGTCTTAACCCCAACATACATAAAAGAAACCATTGTGGAACAATTATCACCGAGTTACACCGTCATCATCCCGAAACAGGAAGGCATCCAACTACTAGAGAACTGCAAAGACAAACACCATTCCACTATAAATGAACCAAGCCTAATAAAAATCCCGCCAACATGTAGCATATTGGTGGAAAACCAGACGATATACAACAAGGAAGAACTTGAAGACAGAGAGCCATACATCTTGCCTCCACTTAAACTGGACATGATCAACCATCACAAAACCAGTTATACAAGCCTTCATTTGGAAAAAAATTAACCTGGGAGACATACATGACCTTAGTAAACAAATCAACAATCTCCAAGCCAACCCACAGGAACAGAGAACGAAAACAACGGAATTCGTTCCATGGATCATACTAATCATCATCGGTACCATGACCACCTCGTTCGCACTCTACAAAGGATACATTTTCCTAAATCAAAGAAGAAGAAGGACACAATCCACAAACAACACCGAAGAAGTGAAGATCTCGCCTACTCGATCTTCCCATTTAAGAGGGGAGGAGTTATGTGTTAATGTCATATGAGACACATATGGACGCCTAGACGATACGTCAGCGATCCCCGTACATTCACACAGCTCAATATATATTTTTGTTATTAATCAGCGCTTATAATTTAATTAGTCAGTAGTAATCGATAATATAAAAACATGTAAAACGTAGTTGTAAATCAATTACGATTGTATCTTGCTAAGTGTATCAATAAACCGTTTATAAAAGGTCGTGCGTCTCCGCGAGTAACAAAATTGGATCGCGGTTCCAGGTAAATCCGCGAAACCGTCCCTTTCTGGCAATTAGGCATCCGCGCATCCGCATTTCCACCACCACCACCCCCACAAATGGTGAGGGTTGGTAGAATCGGTGGTTGGAAAGAAGCGTGGAAGATCAGGAAAACACAGTCAGTGACCAGCATCCAAAAAAGACAGTTATCAGTGAGTGTACAAAATCAACAACATCACGCAGACATCATTCGATCATCATCATCATCATCATCATCGAGTTGGAGCATTAGAGCGAGTCGTAAGCCGTTGTCCCTTTTGTTCAGTCATTAGTTTTTTTTTTTATCAAGTAATTAAAACATATTCGTATCATTACTTTTCCTTGTACTAAGTGTAAATAAATGTACATATACATATACTTTTTCTTTAACTAAAGTCACTAACTATTCCCACATTAATAAACGGCAACCTATTAAGTGCGTACGTGACATAATTGCGGTAAGTCTATCTTATACATTGTTATTCTATTAACCTGAGCTAACGGAGGTGTTAGGGGAGAACGTTTCCAATTTTATAAACTCATGCCGCAAAACCATACGTTCTCATAACCCCGTAACATTTTGGCGCCCAACGTCATTTTTTTTATAAAAATATACCCACTACTCTGAACTCAAGGTGTATCATCATCTAAAAATTAAATACATCTTTATATCTCAATCATTACAACTTATTACTTGGATCAACTCTAATAATTTTAAATAGGATTCATAATATTTCACATAATTATTTTATTCCTATTGCCTCTTTTAGTTTTATAACTTATATAATAATTAAACAACTAAAAGATTTTATTAAGATTACAATTCTTTCTTTCTTAAGTCAACAAGACAGCGACAAGTACTCTGTTTTCCTTCCAAAAAAAAAATTGACGATAAATCATATTATCATTATTATTTGTATGCTCTAAACGGCCAAAGAAATTTTGAATAGTCGTCAGTTGTTGCCGACGGTGATTTAAATCACGACGGGGCCGCATAACTTTGTTTTTCATTATTAACAATTTTTTTTTATTAATTATATGCAACATTTTACTTTTATACTTCATTAAGTGTAGATTTTATAAAATTTTCATATTCATAGTTATTCTATTAGTTTTTTTGTAACCATAATAAGTGATATGGTTGCGTCATATTATTGGAATTATCAGCAAAAATATTGAACACATAAGTTATTAAAGATAATAAAAATCAAGTTGAGTTAAAGTAACCTACTTCGGTCATTTTGGATTTGGTTCTAAAGTAGAAAATTGTGAAATTTCTAAATTTTATTAAAAAAAAATTGCAAATGATGTTATTCATTTTCTTATAAAGTAACGGGTTTTCACTCTGAATAGAACTATTTCTTAACGGGGCCGCCTCCAAATATATCGTCAACTACTACATGTATCAAGGCCTTTATGATTATATCTTTCACTCCGACGGGACCGTTGGAAATTATTAACGTAAATACATGTTATTTTAATTATTTTTTTTTAAATTTTTAAACTACTAAATAATTTTGCATTAGTTATCCGAATATTTTTATAAATAATAAATGTGATTCATATAATATTCTGCGAAAGTAAACTCAACAAGTCTGACAAATTAAATATCGTTTAATTTTACTTATTTGAACTTTCCAATTAACTGTGCACTATTTGTCCGAATATTTTTGTAAATAATAAAATATAAGTTATATAATATTCGGGGAAATAAACTGAAATCTTAAACAAAAACTAAATAATCATGGCAACGTCAAGAGATGCATCTATGACAAACGGCCGTAACACACCGTTCGACGATTATGATCTTAATGTACAAAGAGACGATGAACAAGAATCATATACTCGACGCACTGAATCTCGAAACTCCAGGGGAACTCCGCACGAAGCATCAAATGAGAATTTATTTCGCGAATTCCGTGAGTTCAAAGAATTCAATCGTAAACAAAAAGAGTATGAGGAAATTCGTCGCCAAACACAAAAGGAATGTTTCGAATTAATAAGAGAAATAAAACGTCAAGAGCCTGCTCCGATTGAATATTTCGATGGCAGAAACCCTAAGCCGTTCCTCGAAGACGTAGAGCGCAGTTTCGATGGTTTAAATCTATCAGAAGCAGAAAAACATCGACGTACGAAAGCACGCATGACAAATTCCCAAATAGAAGAATACGGATGTTTTTTTCAAGAAGGATTTTCATGGTCGCGTGCAGCATCACTCCTCTGTGACGCCATCGATCCCGATATTATGCAATACGAGGAGTCCGTGGAATTGTTAACTGAAAAACAAAACAACACCGCACCGAGACCATTTGTTGTCAGGAAACAAGTATTGTTCGATAAATACGGAAAGCATCATACAGAGGAATATAAAACAAAAGTAACTTGGAGACTGGCATCAGAGAGGCTACGACAAGAGCTCGTATTTCGACCTCCAACAATGGACGAATTCGTTAAAAGAGCAGTGAAGTTACCCAGGCAGTTAACACAGCATTCGTCATACAAAACCGAAAGAAAGGAGCAATATAATAATCCAAAACCCAATAAAAACGTATTCCTCTCACAGAATTCACCATCCTTAAATCCTAATAACCAATATCAAACGAATTCTAAACCAGCATATCCTCAAACAAATCATCCAGGATCCTCACAACCAAATCTTCGTCCAAAATATCCTTCCAAAAAACGTGATTATCCTATCAACAATATTCAAAATCATCAAGAAAATACACGTACACCACAGAAATAAAATTCGAGGCCTACGACACCACCACCGACGCAACGGCAACGCGACTCAAGCCCGTCATCGTCATCGGATGAAGAAGAAGGTACGCATCATCAACAACGATACCGGGGGCCATGGTGCCGAAAGTGTAAACGAGGGTACCATTGGCACAATCGATGCCCCAACATTTCGGGAAACGGGACATCGGGCGGCCAGTCATCGAACCCCAGAATGTAATGGATTCTCCACTGCCAACCGCCCGACAAAAACAACATTGCCTTGCCCAGCGGACTACGAGACAGGACGACAAATTACCACCTAATAAACCGATAACATCCGCAGCAGCTAGCAAGAATTCACAAGTACAAGAAGATGGTGCAAGTAACAGTGAAATTGTGAACTCTAGTGACAATTCCCCATGCGATAAAGACGCTTTACCCCAACACAATACAATTTCACCGTTATCATCAATCGCTCGGCGTGGATTAATACTGCTCCCCATCACAATTAAAAACAAAACAATAGCGAGCTTACTCGATCTTGGCGCAGGAATGAATTTTATACGTCCAGATCTGTCAGACAACATTACACCTCTTCACATAAAAGCAAAATTAGCTGGTGAAAATACAACGGTCGACGTCACCGGTATCTCAGAAATTAATTTTCGCCTCGGTAACGAGCATTATTCAGAAAAATTCCTGATAATGCCAGAATTGAGATTCGATGCCATCCTGGGAATTGAATTCTTTAGGAAACATGAAGCAGTTATCGATTTTTATCGTCATTGTATGCACATCGGCACCGGATTACGTCAAATGATTTTCTGGCCCGAAAAACAAACACAAAAACCGATTGAACCACCGAACTTCGACCATGGATTCACTGGGGAAGCCGCTTCAAGTTTTCACGTAGTAATTAATCGTTTTTCACACTTATTCTCGCCAAGAGATCAATTCGTCCACCAGCCACACAGTTCCGAACATAAAATCCGTCTAAAACATTCAAATCCAATTCGAACACGAATTTACCGCTACTCGCCGAGCAAGAAACAAGAAATCGATCAACTAGTCCAAGAATTACTTCAAGATGGGATTATCGAACCGTCTACGAACCCATATACATCCCCCATTGTTCTGGTTCCAAAAAAAGATGGAAAAAGCAGGTTTTGCGTCGATTATAGAAAAATCAACGAAATAACCATTTCGGAATCGACGCAAATGCCAGTAATCCAGGAGGCACTAAGGGATTTAGGCAACGCTCGCGTATTTTCAACCCTAGATTTAAAACAGGGTTACTGGCAGATTCCAATGGAACGTAATTCCAAACAATATACAGCCTTTGGAACGCCCGATGGAGGGCATTATCAATTTAGAGTCATGCCATTTGGACTAAAAAACGCTCCTGCAACATTTCAGCGTATGATGAGCCAGGAAGTTCTAGCAGGAATGCTTCATGAGTTCACAATGGTATATCTGGACGATATAATTGTTTATTCAAGGACCGAGGAAGAACATATACGACACCTAGCGTTAGTTTTGGAACGATTGGATCAGTTTAATTTGCATCTGGGCAGAGATAAATGCGTCTTCGGGAAATCATCTCTAGAATACCTTGGACATAAAGTTGAAATCGACGTGACTCGACCGTTGGAGAAGCATTTAATACAAATTAAAAATCACCCCACCCCCACATCAAGGAAGCAGTTAAGAAAATTCATTGGCACATGCAACTGGATCCGTCAGTACATTAAAGGATTTGCTGAAATTATTGCACCTTTAAACGAATTAATGGCCACGACCTTACCATCTGACGTAAAGCGGTATGTGAAGAATTGCTTAATCTGTATAGCAACAAAGCGAGGGAAACCGCAAAGGGCTGCACCGCTTAAAGCACGTATCCCTATTTCGCCATTTCACACTGTGGCCGTTGATCTGATTGGTCCACTTCCGGAAACCACTACCCACAAACGTCACGTGTTAGTAATCACCGACATTTTCACTAAATGGGTAGAGGCATTTGCCATAGGTCAAGCACGAGCAGGGATAATCACTCGCCTCTTGGAAGAACAAGTTTTCCATAGATTCGGCTACCCTCAAGCAATTATTTCCGATAACGGTCGCCAATTCATTTCCACAAAATGGAAACAACAATGCCGTCGTTGGGGTGCTACTCCGTACTACACACCTGTATATCATCCACGAGCAAACCCAGCAGAAAGACGAAACCAAGAGTTGAAAAAGTGTTTACGTATTAAAATGCAAGAACAACCAGGTAATGGATGGGCAAAATTCATTCAGCCGATACTCTTCCAACTACGTACTCGAGCGAGCGCAGCAACCGGTTTTACCCCAGGAAAAGCTCTACTTGGATACGAGCTTCCACGACCAGGCGAAAGAGAGATCGAAACCAACGAACAAGCGGAAGCACCTGCTATTCATCAGAGGGATGTACGCATGGACGCTATTAAGAATCAGCAGCGCCGATATGTCAGACGCTACGATCGCCCAGATGAAGAGGCCCGTTTTCATCAAGGACAACCGGTCTATATACGAAATCATCCTTCATATCAACCCAATAATCCAGCTGGTTTCGCTGCAAAATGGTTGGGTCCATTTATCGTCGAAGAAGCCGTAGATGGTCGAGTGTTTCGCATCCGCAAAGACAACAAAATCATCACAGTCCATGCGGATGACATTCGACCCGCCCCATGTCACGCCGTTCCACAGCCAAATCGCCCAAGACGCCGTCGAAGGAATGGAAACGTCGAAAGGGAGGAAGCCAGAGACAACAGCGAGGACATCGACGACCCGGTAACAGCAGCCCCAACCAGTTCAGAGCCGGATTCGCAAGAAAGATAGGTGAACTACGAACGCTTTAGTGCGCGAGTTTAGAGTATCGTATCTTTTTTGAAACCAGATAAATCTACTAGGACGCTTTTGTGCGCGAATTAGGAAGTAGTCACATTCATTGCTATTAGGACGCTTAAGTGTGCATAATGACATATATTGGTGCTAGACATTAGATAACTGTTTAAAAGAGACATTTTATTTTAAAAAAATGCAAAGTAGATCACCCTACAGGATGAGGGTTCCAGCAAGACACATCCTGTGACGCCGCACGGTAACCATTGTTCATCTCCGTGTCAGGGAAAAGTCATTATTCATTCATTTTCCCTTCTGCTGGCATACAGTCCAAGAAATTGCCTCCAAATTAAGGCGTCGAGGCGCACATTCGCTCTCTGGCCAGCAAACTGACAATGGGCAGTTTTTCCCATTGTGGCGCCCACACACAAACGCTCCTGGATCATCTTCGGATCTGCAGGACTTGCCAACCAGGACGTTTCATCCAGTCGTTACACCTACCTGTCGCATACCAACGCAGCCAAACATAACGGGATCACTGGATTATTCAAGGAACTTGTCGAGTTCTCATTATCATTTTCATCATCTGGATCTTTGTAAATATTTGTAAATACGTTATCCTCCCCCAATAAACAAGGCAACGGCTTACGACCGTTTATGACCACCATAAACCTTGGGACGCGTAGGGGCGGGTTCCAGCGTTACGGCACCCCGAACAATTCTGCTGCGGCATAATCCCCAGACAAAGGGTACTGGGGAGAATCCAGGATGGGCAGAAAACCCGACATCTGGCTGCCAACCATCATCGCCAGTCGAATCGCCAGAAAGGATCGCGGTTCCAGGTAAATCCGCGAAACCGTCCCTTTCTGGCAATTAGGCATCCGCGCATCCGCATTTCCACCACCACCACCCCCACCAATGGTGAGGGTTGGTAGAATCGGTGGTTGGAAAGAAGCGTGGAAGATCAGGAAAACACAGTCAGTGACCAGCATCCAAAAAAGACAGTTATCAGTGAGTGTACAAAATCAACAACATCACGCAGACATCATTCGATCATCATCATCATCATCGAGTTGGAGCATTAGAGCGAGTCGTAAGCCGTTGTCCCTTTTGTTCAGTCATTAGTTTTTTTTTTATCAAGTAATTAAAACATATTCGTATCATTACTTTTCCTTGTACTAAGTGTAAATAAATGTACATATACATATACTTTTTCTTTAACTAAAGTCACTAACTATTCCCACATTAATAAACGGCAACTTATTAAGTGCGTACGTGACATAATTGCGGTAAGTCTATCTTATACATTGTTATTCTATTAACCTGAGCTAACGGAGGTGTTAGGGGAGAACGTTTCCAATTTTATAAACTCATGCCGCAAAACCATACGTTCTCATAACCCCGTGACAGTTCATTAATCGCATCTCTCATTATTTTATTAATTTCGTCCATTCGGAAAGATTAATAAAATAACCTAGAAACGAAATAATTCAACACTGTGGAATGATCATTAATCGCATCTCTCATTATTTTATTAATTTCGTCCATTCGGAAAGTTTAATAAAATAACCCAGAAACGAAATAATTCAACACTGTGGAATGTTCATTAATCGCATCTCTCATTATTTTATTAATTTCGTCCATACGGAAAGTTTATTAAAATAACCTAGAAACGAAATAATTCAACACTGTGGAATGTTCATTAATCGCATTTCTCATATTTTTATTAATTTCGTCCATTCGGAAAGATTAATAAAATAACCTAGAAACGAAATAATTCAACACTGTGGAATGTTCATTAATCGCATCTCTCATATTTTTATTAATTTCGTCCATTCGGAAAGATTTATAAAATAACCTAGAAACGAAATAATTCAACACTATGGAATGTTCATTAATCGCAACTCTCATCTCTTTATTAACTTCGTCCATTCGGAAAGTTTAATAAAATAACCTAGAAACGAAATAATTCAACACTATGGAATGTTCATTAATCGCAACTCTCATCTTTTTATTAATTTCGTCCATTCGGAAAGTTTAATAAAATAACCTAGAAACGAAATAATTCAACACAATGGAATGTTCATTAATCGCAACTCTCATCTTTTTATTAATTTCGTCCATTCGGAAAGTTTAATAAAATAACCTAGAAACGAAATAATTCAACACAATGGAATGTTCATTAATCGCAACTCTCATCTTTTTATTAATTTCGTCCATTCGGAAAGATTAATAAAATAACCTAGAAACGAAATAATTCAACACTATGGAATGTTCATTAATCGCAACTCTCATCTCTTTATTAATTTCGTCCATTCGGAAAGTTTAATAAAATAACCTAGAAACGAAATAATTCAACACAATGGAATGTTCATTAATCGCAACTCTCATCTTTTTATTAATTTCGTCCATTCGGAAAGATTAATAAAATAACCTAGAAACGAAATAATTCAACACTATGGAATGTTCATTAATCGCAACTCTCATCTCTTTATTAATTTCGTCCATTCGGAAAGTTTAATAAAATAACCTAGAAACGAAATAATTCAACACTATGGAATGTTCATTAATCGCAACTCTCACCTTTTTATTAATTTCGTCCATTCGGAAAGTTTAATAAAATAACCTAGAAACGAAATAATTCAACACTATGGAATGTTCATTAATCGCAACTCTCATCTTTTTATTAAATTCGTCCATTCGGAAAGTTTAATAAAATAACCTAGAAACGAAATAATTCAACACTATGGAATGTTCATTAATCGCAACTCTCATCTTTTTATTAATTTCGTCCATTCGGAAAGTTTAATGAAATAACCTAGAAACGAAATAATTCAACACTATGGAATGTTCATTAATCGCAACTCTCATCTTTTTATTAAATTCGTCCATTCGGAAAGTTTAATAAAATAACCTAGAAACGAAATAATTCAACACTATGGAATGTTCATTAATCGCAACTCTCATCTTTTTATTAATTTCGTCCATTCGGAAAGTTTAATGAAATAACCTAGAAACGAAATAATTCAACACTATGGAATGTTCATTAATCGCAACTCTCACCTTTTTATTAATTTCGTCCATTCGGAAAGTTTAATAAAATAACCTAGAAACGAAATAATTCAACACTATGGAATGTTCATTAATCGCAACTCTCACCTTTTTATTAATTTCGTCCATTCGGAAAGTTTAATAAAATAACCTAGAAACGAAATAATTCAACACTATGGAATGTTCATTAATCGCAACTCTCATCTTTTTATTAAATTCGTCCATTCGGAAAGTTTAATAAAATAACCAAGAAACGAAATAATTCAACACTATGGAATGTTCATTAATCGCAACTCTCATCTTTTTATTAATTTCGTCCATTCGGAAAGTTTAATGAAATAACCTAGAAACGAAATAATTCAACACTATGGAATGTTCATTAATCGCAACTCTCATCTCTTTATTAATTTCGTCCATTCGGAAAGTTTAATGAAATAACCTAGAAACGAAATAATTCAACACTATGGAATGTTCATTAATCGCAACTCTCACCTTTTTATTAATTTCGTCCATTCGGAAAGTTTAATAAAATAACCTAGAAACGAAATAATTCAACACTATGGAATGTTCATTAATCGCAACTCTCATCTTTTTATTAAATTCGTCCATTCGGAAAGATTAATAAAATAACCTAGAAACGAAATAATTCAACACTATGGAATGTTCATTAATCGCAACTCTCATCTTTTTATTAATTTCGTCCATTCGGAAAGATTAATAAAATAACCTAGAAACGAAATAATTCAACACTATGGAATGTTCATTAATCGCAACTCTCATATTTTATTAATTTCGTCCATTCGGAAAGATTAATAAAATAACCTAGAAACGAAATAATTCAACACTATGGAATGTTCATTAATCGCAACTCTCATCTTTTTATTAATTTCGTCCATTCGGAAAGATTAATAAAATAACCTAGAAACGAAATAATTCAACACAATGGAATGTTCATTAATCGCAACTCTCATCTTTTTATTAATTTCGTCCATTCGGAAAGATTAATAAAATAACCTAGAAACGAAATAATTCAACACTATGGAATGTTCATTAATCGCAACTCTCATCTTTTTATTAAATTCGTCCATTCGGAAAGATTAATAAAATAACCTAGAAACGAAATAATTCAACACTATGGAATGTTCATTAATCGCAACTCTCATCTTTTTATTAATTTCGTCCATTCGGAAAGTTTAATGAAATAACCTAGAAACGAAATAATTTAACACTATGGAATGTTCATTAATCGCAACTCTCATCTTTTTATTAAATTCGTCCATTCGGAAAGATTAATAAAATAACCTAGAAACGAAATAATTCAACACTATGGAATGTTCATTAATCACAGCTCTCATCTTTTTATTAATTTCGTCCATTCGGAAAGTTTAATGAAATAACCTAGAAACGAAATAATTCAACACTATGGAATGTTCATTAATCGCAACTCTCATCTTTTTATTAAATTCGTCCATTCGGAAAGATTAATAAAATAACCTAGAAACGAAATAATTCAACACTATGGAATGTTCATTAATCACAACTCTCATCTTTTTATTAATTTCGTCCATTCGGAAAGTTTAATGAAATAACCTAGAAACGAAATAATTTAACACTATGGAATGTTCATTAATCGCAACTCTCATCTTTTTATTAAATTCGTCCATTCGGAAAGATTAATAAAATAACCTAGAAACGAAATAATTCAACACTATGGAATGTTCATTAATCACAACTCTCATCTTTTTATTAATTTCGTCCATTCGGAAAGTTTAATGAAATAACCTAGAAACGAAATAATTCAACACTATGGAATGTTCATTAATCGCAACTCTCATCTTTTTATTAATTTCGTCCATTCGGAAAGATTAATAAAATAACCTAGAAACGAAATAATTCAACACTATGGAATGTTCATTAATCACAACTCTCATCTTTTTATTAATTTCGTCCATTCGGAAAGTTTAATGAAATAACCTAGAAACGAAATAATTCAACACTATGGAATGTTCATTAATCGCAACTCTCATCTTTTTATTAATTTCGTCCATTCGGAAAGTTTAATAAAATAACCTAGAAACGAAATAATTCAACACTATGGAATGTTCATTAATCGCAACTCTCATCTTTTTATTAATTTCGTCCATTCGGAAAGTTTAATGAAATAAGCTAGAAACGAAATAATTCAACACTATGGAATGTTCATTAATCGCAACTCTCATCTTTTTATTAATTTCGTCCATTCGGAAAGATTAATAAAATAACCTAGAAACGAAATAATTCAACACTATGGAATGTTCATTAATCGCAACTCTCATCTTTTTATTAATTTCGTCCATTCGGAAAGTTTAATAAAATAACCTAGAAACGAAATAATTCAACACTATGGAATGTTCATTAATCGCAACTCTCATCTTTTTATTAATTTCGTCCATTCGGAAAGTTTAATAAAATAACCTAGAAACGAAATAATTCAACACTATGGAATGTTCATTAATCGCAACTCTCATCTTTTTATTAATTTCGTCCATTCGGAAAGATTAATAAAATAACCTAGAAACGAAAAAATTCAACACTATGGAAAGTTCATTAATCGCAACTCTCATCTTTTTATTAAATTCGTCCATTCGGAAAGTTTAATAAAATAACCTAGAAACGAAATAATTCAACACTATGGAATGTTCATTAATCGCAACTCTCATCTTTTTATTAATTTCGTCCATTCGGAAAGTTTAATAAAATAACCTAGAAACGAAATAATTCAACACTATGGAATGTTCATTAATCGCAACTCTCATCTTTTTATTAATTTCGTCCATTCGGAAAGTTTAATAAAATAACCTAGAAACGAAATAATTCAACACTATGGAATGTTCATTAATCGCAACTCTCATCTTTTTATTAATTTCGTCCATTCGGAAAGATTAATAAAATAACCTAGAAACGAAATAATTCAACACTATGGAAAGTTCATTAATCGCAACTCTCATCTTTTTATTAAATTCGTCCATTCGGAAAGTTTAATAAAATAACCTAGAAACGAAATAATTCAACACTGTGGAATGTTCATTAATCGCATCTCTCATTATTTTATTAATTTCGTCCATTCGGAAAGATTAATAAAATAACCTAGAAACGAAATAATTCAACACTATGGAAAGTTCATTAATCGCAACTCTCATCTTTTTATTAAATTCGTCCATTCGGAAAGTTTAATAAAATAACCTAGAAACGAAATAATTCAACACTGTGGAATGTTCATTAATCGCATCTCTCATTATTTTATTAATTTCGTCCATTCGGAAAGATTAATAAAATAACCTAGAAACGAAATAATTCAACACTGTGGAATGTTTATTAATCGCATCTCTCATTATTTTATTAATTTCGTCCATTCGGAAAGATTAATAAAATAACCTAGAAACGAAATAATTCAACACTGTGGAATGTTCATTAATCGCATCTCTCATTATTTTATTAATTTCGTCCATTCGGAAAGATTAATAAAATAACCTAGAAACGAAATAATTCAACACTGTGGAATGTTCATTAATCGCATCTCTCATTATTTTATTAATTTCGTCCATTCGGAAAGATTAATAAAATAACCTAGAAACGAAATAATTCAACACTGTGGAATGTTCATTAATCGCATCTCTCATTATTTTATTAATTTCGTCCATTCGGAAAGATTAATAAAATAATCTAGAAACGAAATAATTCAACACTGTGGAATGTTCATTAATCGCAACTCTCATCTTTTTATTAATTTCGTCCATTCCGAAAGATTAATAAAATTACCTAGAAACGAAATAATTCAACACTGTGGAATGTTCATTAATCGCATCTCTTATATTTTTATTAATTTCGTAATTTCGTCCATTCGGAAAGATTAATAAAATAACCTAGAAACGAAATAATTGAACACTGTGGAATGTTCATTAATCGCAACTTTCATCTTTTTATTAATTTCGTCCATTCGGAAAGATTAATAAAATAACCTAGAAACGAAATAATTCAACACTGTGGAATGTTCATTAATCGCATCTCTCATTATTTTATTAATTTCGTCCATTCGGAAAGATTAATAAAATAACCTAGAAACGAAATAATTCAACACTGTGGAATGTTCATTAATCGCATCTCTCATTATTTTATTAATTTCTTCCATTCGGAAAGATTAATAAAATAACCTAGAAACGAAATAATTCAACACTGTGGAATGTTCATTAATCGCATCTCTCATTATTTTATTAATTTCGTCCATTCGGAAAGATTAATAAAATAACCTAGAAACGAAATAATTCAACACTGTGGAATGTTCATTAATCGCATCTCTCATTATTTTATTAATTTCGTCCATTCGGAAAGATTAATAAAATAACCTAGAAACGAAATAATTCAACACTGTGGAATGTTCATTAATCGCATCTCTCATTATTTTATTAATTTCGTCCATTCGGAAAGATTAATAAAATAACCTAGAAACGAAATAATTCAACACTGTGGAATGTTCATTAATCGCAACTTTCATCTTTTTGTTAATTTCGTCCATTCGGAAAGATTAATAAAATAACCTAGAAACGAAATAATTCAACACTATGGAAAGTTCATTAATCGCAACTCTCATCTTTTTATTAAATTCGTCCATTCGGAAAGTTTAATAAAATAACCTAGAAACGAAATAATTCAACACTGTGGAATGTTCATTAATCGCATCTCTCATTATTTTATTAATTTCGTCCATTCGGAAAGATTAATAAAATAACCTAGAAACGAAATAATTCAACACTGTGGAATGTTCATTAATCGCATCTCTCATTATTTTATTAATTTCGTCCATTCGGAAAGATTAATAAAATAACCTAGAAACGAAATAATTCAACACTGTGGAATGTTCATTAATCGCATCTCTTATATTTTTATTAATTTCGTAATTTCGTCCATTCGGAAAGATTAATAAAATAACCTAGAAACGAAATAATTTAACACTGTGGAATGTTCATTAATCGCAACTTTCATCTTTTTATTAATTTCGTCCATTCGGAAAGATTAATAAAATAACCTAGAAACGAAATAATTCAACACTATGGAAAGTTCATTAATCGCAACTCTCATCTTTTTATTAAATTCGTCCATTCGGAAAGTTTAATAAAATAACCTAGAAACGAAATAATTCAACACTGTGGAATGTTCATTAATCGTATCTCTCATTATTTTATTAATTTCGTCCATTCGGAAAGATTAATAAAATAACCTAGAAACGAAATAATTCAACACTGTGGAATGTTCATTAATCGCATCTCTCATTATTTTATTAATTTCGTCCATTCGGAAAGATTAATAAAATAACCTAGAAACGAAATAATTCAACACTGTGGAATGTTCATTAATCGCATCTCTCATTATTTTATTAATTTCGTCCATTCGGAAAGTTTAATAAAATAACCTAGAAACGAAATAATTGAACACTGTGGAATGTTCATTAATCGCAACTTTCATCTTTTTATTAATTTCGTCCATTCGGAAAGATTAATAAAATAACCTAGAAACGAAATAATTCAACACTATGGAAAGTTCATTAATCGCAACTCTCATCTTTTTATTAAATTCGTCCATTCGGAAAGTTTAATAAAATAACCTAGAAACGAAATAATTCAACACTGTGGAATGTTCATTAATCGCATCTCTCATTATTTTATTAATTTCGTCCATTCGGAAAGATTAATAAAATAACCTAGAAACGAAATAATTCAACACTGTGGAATGTTCATTAATCGCATCTCTCATTATTTTATTAATTTCGTCCATTCGGAAAGATTAATAAAATAACCTAGAAACGAAATAATTCAACACTGTGGAATGTTCATTAATCGCATCTCTCATTATTTTATTAATTTCGTCCATTCGGAAAGATTAATAAAATAACCTAGAAACGAAATAATTCAACACTGTGGAATGTTCATTAATCGCATCTCTCATTATTTTATTAATTTCGTCCAATCGGAAAGATTAATAAAATAACCTAGAAACGAAATAATTCAACACTGTGGAATGTTCATTAATCGCATCTCTCATTATTTTATTAATTTCGTCCATTCGGAAAGATTAATAAAATAACCTAGAAACGAAATAATTCAACACTGTGGAATGTTCATTAATCGCATCTCTTATATTTTTATTAATTTCGTAATTTCGTCCATTCGGAAAGATTAATAAAATAACCTAGAAACGAAATAATTCAACACTGTGGAATGTTCATTAATCGCATCTCTCATTATTTTATTAATTTCGTCCATTCGGAAAGTTTAATTAAATAACCTAGAAACGAAATAATTCAACACCGTGGAATGTTCATTAATCGCATCTCTCATTATTTTATTAATTTCGTCCATTCGGAAAGTTTAATAAAATTACCTAGAAACGAAATAATTCAACACTGTGGAATGTTCATTAATCGCAACTTTCATCTTTTTGTTAATTTCGTCCATTCGGAAAGATTAATAAAATAACCTAGAAACGAAATAATTCAACACTGTGGAATGTTCATTAATCGCATCTCTCATTATTTTACTAATTTCGTTCTTTCGGAAAGTTTAATAAAATAATCTAGAAACAAAATAATTCAACACTGTGGAATGTTCATTAATCGCATCTCTCATTATTTTATTAATTTCGTCCTTTCGGAAAGTTTAATAAAATAATCTAGAAACAAAATAATTCAACACTGTGGAATGTTCATTAATCGCATCTCTCATTATTTTATTAATTTCGTCCTTTCGGAAAGTTTAATAAAATAACCTAGAAACGAAATAATTCAACACCGTAGAATGTTCATTAATCGCATCTGTCATTATTTTATTAATTTCGTCCATTCGGAAAGTTTAATAAAATAACCTAGAAACGAAATAATTCAACACTGTGGAATGTTCATTAATCGCAACTTTCATCTTTTTGTTAATTTCGTCCATTCGGAAAGATTAATAAAATAAGCTAGAAACGAAATAATTCAACACTGTGGAATGTTCATTAATCGCAACTCTCATCCTTTTATTAATTTCGTCCATTCGGAAAGATTAATAAAATAACCTAGAAACGAAATAATTCAACACCGTGGAATGTTCATTAATCGCATCTCTCATATTTTTATTAATTTCGTCCATTCGGAAAGTTTAATAAAATAACCTAGAAACGAAATAATTCAACACCGTGGAATGTTCATTAATCGCATCTCTCATTATTTTATTAATTTCGTCCATTCGGAAAGTTTAATAAAATAACCTAGAAACGAAATAATTCAACACTGTGGAATGTTCATTAATCGCAACTTTCATCTTTTTGTTAATTTCGTCCATTCGGAAAGATTAATAAAATAAGCTAGAAACGAAATAATTCAACACTGTGGAATGTTCATTAATCGCAACTCTCATCCTTTTATTAATTTCGTCCATTCGGAAAGATTAATAAAATAACCTAGAAACGAAATAATTCAACACTGTGGAATGTTCATTAATCGCAACTTTCATCTTTTTGTTAATTTCGTCCATTCGGAAAGATTAATAAAATAAGCTAGAAACGAAATAATTCAACACCGTGGAATGTTCATTAATCGCATCTGTCATTATTTTATTAATTTCGTCCATTCGGAAAGTTTAATAAAATAACCTAGAAACGAAATAATTCAACACTGTGGAATGTTCATTAATCGCAACTTTCATCTTTTTGTTAATTTCGTCCATTCGGAAAGATTAATAAAATAAGCTAGAAACGAAATAATTCAACACTGTGGAATGTTCATTAATCGCAACTTTCATCTTTTTGTTAATTTCGTCCATTCGGAAAGATTAATAAAATAACCTAGAAACGAAATAATTCAACACCGTGGAATGTTCATTAATCGCATCTCTCATTATTTTATTAATTTCGTCCATTCGGAAAGTTTAATAAAATAACCTAGAAACGAAATAATTCAACACTGTGGAATGTTCATTAATCGCAACTTTCATCTTTTTGTTAATTTCGTCCATTCGGAAAGATTAATAAAATAACCTAGAAACGAAATAATTCAACACCGTGGAATGTTCATTAATCGCATCTCTCATTATTTTATTAATTTCGTCCATTCGGAAAGTTTAATAAAATAACCTAGAAACGAAATAATTCAACACTGTGGAATGTTCATTAATCGCAACTTTCATCTTTTTGTTAATTTCGTCCATTCGGAAAGATTAATAAAATAACCTAGAAACGAAATAATTCAACACCGTGGAATGTTCATTAATCGCATCTCTCATTATTTTATTAATTTCGTCCATTCGGAAAGTTTAATAAAATAACCTAGAAACGAAATAATTCAACACTGTGGAATGTTCATTAATCGCAACTTTCATCTTTTTGTTAATTTCGTCCATTCGGAAAGATTAATAAAATAAGCTAGAAACGAAATAATTCAACACTGTGGAATGTTCATTAATCGCAACTCTCATCCTTTTATTAATTTCGTCCATTCGGAAAGATTAATAAAATAACCTAGAAACGAAATAATTCAACACTGTGGAATGTTCATTAATCGCATCTCTCATATTTTTATTAATTTCGTCCATTCGGAAAGTTTAATAAAATAACCTAGAAACGAAATAATTCAACACCGTGGAATGTTCATTAATCGCATCTCTCATATTTTTATTAATTTCGTCCATTCGAAAAGTTTAATAAAATAATCTAGAAACGAAATAATTCAACACCGTGGAATGTTCATTAATCGCATCTCTCATATTTTTATTAATTTCGTCCATTCGGAAAGTTTAATAAAATAACCTAGAAACGAAATAATTCAACACCGTGGAATGTTCATTAATCGCATCTCTCATATTTTTATTAATTTCGTCCATTCGGAAAGTTTAATAAAATAACCTAGACACGAAATAATTCAACACCGTGGAATGTTCATTAATCGCATCTCTCAAATTTTTAATAATTTCATGCATTCCGAAAGTTTAATAAAATAACCTAGAAACGAAATAATTCAACACTGTGGAATGTTCATTAATCGCAACTTTCATCTTTTTGTTAATTTCGTCCATTCGGAAAGATTAATAAAATAAGCTAGAAACGAAATAATTCAACACTGTGGAATATTCATTAATCGCAACTCTCATCCTTTTATTAATTTCGTCCATTCGGAAAGATTAATAAAATAACCTAGAAACGAAATAATTCAACACTTTGGAATGTTCATTAATCGCATCTCTCATTATTTTATTAATTTCGTCCTTTCGGAAAGTTTAATAAAATAATCTAGAAACAAAATAATTCAACACTGTGGAATGTTCATTAATCGCATCTCTCATTATTTTATTAATTTCGTCCTTTCGGAAAGTTTAATAAAATAATCTAGAAACAAAATAATTCAACACTGTGGAATGTTCATTAATCGCATCTCTCATTATTTTATTAATTTCGTCCTTTCGGAAAGTTTAATAAAATAACCTAGAAACGAAATAATTCAACACCGTGGAATGTTCATTAATCGCATCTCTCATTATTTTATTAATTTCGTCCATTCGGAAAGTTTAATAAAATAACCTAGAAACGAAATAATTCAACACTGTGGAATGTTCATTAATCGCAACTTTCATCTTTTTGTTAATTTCGTCCATTCGGAAAGATTAATAAAATAAGCTAGAAACGAAATAATTCAACACTGTGGAATGTTCATTAATCGCAACTCTCATCCTTTTATTAATTTCGTCCATTCGGAAAGATTAATAAAATAACCTAGAAACGAAATAATTC
The DNA here is from genome assembly GCA_963082785.1 of Philonthus spinipes. Taxonomy (NCBI): domain Eukaryota; kingdom Metazoa; phylum Arthropoda; class Insecta; order Coleoptera; family Staphylinidae; genus Philonthus; species Philonthus spinipes. Next base: position 10,776,570 of record OY720323.1, on the reverse strand, counting down.
AACACTGTGGAATGTTCATTAATCGCATCTCTCATATTTTTATTAATTTCGTCCATTCGGAAAGTTTAATAAAATAACCTAGAAACGAAATAATTCAACACCGTGGAATGTTCATTAATCGCATCTCTCATATTTCTATTAATTTCGTCCATTCGGAAAGTTTAATAAAATAACCTAGAAACGAAATAATTCAACACCGTGGAATGTTCATTAATCGCATCTCTCATATTTTTATTAATTTCGTCCATTCGAAAAGTTTAATAAAATAACCTAGAAACGAAATAATTCAACACCGTGGAATGTTCATTAATCGCATCTCTCATATTTTTATTAATTTCGTCCATTCGGAAAATTTAATAAAATAACCTAGAAACGAAATAATTCAACACTGTGGAATGTTCATTAATCGCATCTCTCATATTTTTATTAATTTCGTCCATTCGGAAAGTTTAATAAAATAACCTAGAAACGAAATAATTCAACACCGTGGAATGTTCATTAATCGCATCTCTCATATTTTTAATAATTTCATGCATTCCGAAAGTTTAATAAAATAACCTAGAAATGAAATAATTCAACACCGTGGAATGTTCATTAATCGCATCTCTCATATTTTTATTAATTTCGTCCATTCGGAAAGTTAAATAAAATAACCTAGAAACGAAATAATTCAACACCGTGGTATGTTCATTAATCGCATCTCTCATATTTTTAATAATTCCATGCATTCCGAAACTTTAATAAAATAACCTAGAAACGAAATAATTCAACACCATGGAATGTTCATTAATCGCATCTCTCATATTTTTAATAATTTCATGCATTCCGAAAGTTTAATAAAATAACCTAGAAATGAAATAATTCAACACCGTGGAATGTTCATTAATCGCATCTCTCATATTTTTAATAATTTCATGCATTCCGAAAGTTTAATAAAATAACCTAGAAACGAAATAATTCAACACCGTGGAATGTTCATTAATCGCATCTCTCATATTTTTAATAATTTCGTCCATTCGGAAAATTTAATAAAATAACCTAGAAACGAAATAATTCAACACCGTGGAATGTTCATTAATCGCATCTCTCATATTTTTATTAATTTCGTCCATTCGGAAAGTTTAATAAAATAACCTAGAAACGAAATAATTCAACACCATGGAATGTTCATGAATCGCATCTCTCATCTTTTTATTAATTTCGTCCATTCGGAAAGTTTAATAAAATTACCTAGAAACGAAATAATTCAACACCGTGGTATGTTCATTAATCGCATCTCTCATATTTTTAATAATTCCATGCATTCCGAAACTTTAATAAAATAACCTAGAAACGAAATAATTCAACACCGTGGAATGTTCATTAATCGCATCTCTCATATTTTTATTAATTTCGTCCATTCGGAAAGTTTAATAAAATAACCTAGAAACGAAATAATTCAACACCGTGGAATGTTTATTAATCGCATCTCTGATATTTTTATTAATTTCGTCCATTCGGAAAGTTTAATAAAATAACCTAGAAACGAAATAATTCAACACCGTGGAATGTTCATTAATCGCATCTCTCATATTTTTAATAATTTCATGCATTCCGAAAGTTTAATAAAATAACCTAGAAATGAAATAATTCAACACCGTGGAATGTTCATTAATCGCATCTCTCATATTTTTATTAATTTCGTCCATTCGGAAAGTTAAATAAAATAACCTAGAAACGAAATAATTCAACACCGTGGTATGTTCATTAATCGCATCTCTCATATTTTTAATAATTCCATGCATTCCGAAACTTTAATAAAATAACCTAGAAACGAAATAATTCAACACCATGGAATGTTCATTAATCGCATCTCTCATATTTTTAATAATTTCATGCATTCCGAAAGTTTAATAAAATAACCTAGAAATGAAATAATTCAACACCGTGGAATGTTCATTAATCGCATCTCTCATATTTTTATTAATTTCGTCCATTCGGAAAGTAAAATAAAATAACCTAGAAACGAAACAATTCAACACCGTGGTATGTTCATTAATCGCATCTCTCAAATTTTTAATAATTTCATGCATTCCGAAAGTTTAATAAAATAATCTAGAAATGAAATAATTCAACACCGTGGAATGTTCATTAATCGCATCTCTCATATTTTTATTAATTTCGTCCATTCGGAAAGTTAAATAAAATAACCTAGAAACGAAATAATTCAACACCGTGGAATGTTCATTAATCGCATCTCTCATATTTTTAATAATTTCATGCATTCCGAAAGTTTAATAAAATAACCTAGAAATGAAATAATTCAACACCGTGGAATGTTCATTAATCGCATCTCTCATATTTTTATTAATTTCGTCCATTCGGAAAGTTTAATAAAATAACCTAGAAACGAAATAATTCAACACCGTGGTATATTCATTAATCGCATCTCTCATATTTTTAATAATTCCATGCATTCCTAAACTTTAATAAAATAACCTAGAAACGAAATAATTCAACACCGTGGAATGTTCATTAATCGCATCTCTCATATTTTTATTAATTTCGTCCATTCGGAAAGTTAAATAAAATAACCTAGAAACGAAATAATTCAACACCGTGGTATGTTCATTAATCGCATCTCTCATATTTTTAATAATTCCATGCATTCCGAAACTTTAATAAAATAACCTAGAAACGAAATAATTCAACACCGTGGAATGTTCATTAATCGCATCTCTCATATTTTTAATAATTCCATGCATTCCGAAACTTTAATAAAATAACCTAGAAACGAAATAATTTAACACCGTGGAATGTTCATTAATCGCATCTCTCATATTTTTATTAATTTCGTCCATTCGGAAAGTTAAATAAAATAACCTAGAAACGAAATAATTCAACACCGTGGTATGTTCATTAATCGCATCTCTCAAATTTTTAATAATTTCATGCATTCCGAAAGTTTAATAAAATAATCTAGAAATGAAATAATTCAACACCGTGGAATGTTCATTAATCGCATCTCTCATATTTTTATTAATTTCGTCCATTCGGAAAGTTAAATAAAATAACCTAGAAACGAAATAATTCAACACCGTGGTATGTTCATTAATCGCATCTCTCATATTTTTAATAATTCCATGCATTCCGAAACTTTAATAAAATAACCTAGAAACGAAATAATTCAACACCGTGGAATGTTCATTAATCGCATCTCTCATATTTTTAATAATTTCATGCATTCCGAAAGTTTAATAAAATAATCTAGAAACGAAATAATTCAACACCGTGGAATGTTCATTAATCGCATCTCTCATATTTTTATTAATTTCGTCCATTCCGAAAGTTTAATAAAATAACCTAGAAACGAAATAATTCAACACTGTGGAATGTTCATTAATCGCATCTCTCATATTTTTATTAATTTCATGCATTCCGAAAGTTTAATAAAATAACCTAGAAACGAAATAATTCAACACCGTGGAATGTTCATTAATCGCATCTCTCATATTTTTATTAATTTCGTCCATTCCGAAAGTTTAATAAAATAATCTAGAAACGAAATAATTCAACACCGTGGAATGTTCATTAATCGCATCTCTCATATTTTTATTAATTTCATGCATTCCGAAAGTTTAATAAAATAACCTAGAAACGAAATAATTCAACACCGTGGAATGTTCATTAATCGCATCTCTCATATTTTTATTAATTTCGTCCATTCCGAAAGTTTAATAAAATAATCTAGAAACGAAATAATTCAACACCGTGGAATGTTCATTAATCGCATCTCTCATATTTTTAATAATTTCATGCATTCCGAAAGTTTAATAAAATAACCTAGAAACGAAATAATTCAACACTGTGGAATGTTCATTAATCGCATCTCTCATATTTTTATTAATTTCGTCCATTCCGAAAGTTTAATAAAATAACCTAGAAACGAAATAATTCAACACTGTGGAATGTTCATTAATCGCATCTCTCATATTTTTATTAATTTCATGCATTCCGAAACTTTAATAAAATAACCTAGAAACGAAATAATTCAACACCGTGGAATGTTCATTAATCGCATCTCTCATATTTTTATTAATTTCGTCCATTCCGAAAGTTTAATAAAATAACCTAGAAACGAAATAATTCAACACCGTGGAATGTTCATTAATCGCATCTCTCATATTTTTATTAATTTCGTCCATTCCAAAAGTTTAATAAAATAAGCTAGAAACGAAATAATTCAACACCGTGGAATGTTCATTAATCGCATCTCTCATATTTTTATTAATTTCGTCCATTCGGAAAGTTTAATAAAATAACCTCGAAACGAAATAATTCAACACCGTGGTATGTTCATTAATCGCATCTCTCATATTTTTAATAATTCCATGCATTCCGAAACTTTAATAAAATAACCTAGAAACGAAATAATTCAACACCGTGGAATGTTCATTAATCGCATCTCTCATATTTTTAATAATTTCATGCATTCCGAAAGTTTAATAAAATAACCTAGAAACGAAATAATTCAACACCGTGGAATGTTCATTAATCGCATCTTTCATATTTTTATTAATTTCGTCCATTCGGAAAGTTTAATAAAATAACCTAGAAACGAAATAATTCAACACCGTGGAATGTTCATGAATCGCATCTCTCATATTTTTATTAATTTCGTCCATTCGGAAAGTTTAATAAAATAACCTAGAAACGAAATAATTCAACACCGTGGAATGTTCATTAATCGCATCGATCATATTTTTATTAATTTCGTCCATTCGGAAAGTTTAATAAAATAACCTAGAAACGAAATAATTCAACACCGTGGAATGTTCATTATTCGCATCTCTCATATTTTTATTAATTTCGTCCATTCGGAAAGTTTAATAAAATAACCTAGAAACGAAATAATTCAACACCGTGGAATGTTCATGAATCGCATCTCTCATATTTTTATTAATTTCGTCCATTCGGAAAGTTTAATAAAATAACCTAGAAACGAAATAATTCAACACCGTGGAATGTTCATGAATCGCATCTCTCAAATTTTTTAATTAATTTCGTCCATTCGGAAAGTTTAATAAAATAACCTAGAAACGAAATAATTCAACACCGTGGAATGTTCATTAATCGCATCTCTCATATTTTTATTAATTTCGTCCATTCGGAAAGTTTAATAAAATAACCTAGAAACGAAATAATTCAACACCGTGGAATGTTTATTAATCGCATCTCTGATATTTTTATTAATTTCGTCCATTCGGAAAGTTTAATAAAATAACCTAGAAACGAAATAATTCAACACCGTGGAATGTTCATTAATCGCATCTCTCATATTTTTAATAATTTCATGCATTCCGAAAGTTTAATAAAATAACCTAGAAATGAAATAATTCAACACCGTGGAATGTTCATTAATCGCATCTCTCATATTTTTATTAATTTCGTCCATTCGGAAAGTTTAATAAAATAACCTAGAAACGAAATAATTCAACACCGTGGTATGTTCATTAATCGCATCTCTCATATTTTTAATAATTCCATGCATTCCGAAACTTTAATAAAATAACCTAGAAACGAAATAATTCAACACCGTGGAATGTTCATTAATCGCATCTCTCATATTTTTATTAATTTCGTCCATTCCGAAAGTTTAATAAAATAACCTAGAAACGAAATAATTCAACACCGTGGAATGTTCATTAATCGCATCTCTCATATTTTTATTAATTTCGTCCATTCCAAAAGTTTAATAAAATAAGCTAGAAACGAAATAATTCAACACCGTGGAATGTTCATTAATCGCATCTCTCATATTTTTATTAATTTCGTCCATTCGGAAAGTTTAATAAAATAACCTAGAAACGAAATAATTCAACACCGTGGAATGTTCATTAATCGCATCGATCATATTTTTATTAATTTCGTCCATTCGGAAAGTTTAATAAAATAACCTAGAAACGAAATAATTCAACACCGTGGAATGTTCATTATTCGCATCTCTCATATTTTTATTAATTTCGTCCATTCGGAAAGTTTAATAAAATAACCTAGAAACGAAATAATTCAACACCGTGGAATGTTCATGAATCGCATCTCTCATATTTTTATTAATTTCGTCCATTCGGAAAGTTTAATAAAATAACCTAGAAACGAAATAATTCAACACCGTGGAATGTTCATGAATCGCATCTCTCATATTTTTATTAATTTCGTCCATTCGGAAAGTTTAATAAAATAACCTAGAAACGAAATAATTCAACACCGTGGAATGTTCATTAATCGCATCTCTGATATTTTTATTAATTTCGTCCATTCGGAAAGTTTAATAAAATAACCTAGAAACGAAATAATTCAACACCGTGGAATGTTCATTAATCGCATCTCTCATATTTTTAATAATTTCATGCATTCCGAAAGTTTAATAAAATAACCTAGAAATGAAATAATTCAACACCGTGGAATGTTCATTAATCGCATCTCTCATATTTTTATTAATTTCGTCCATTCGGAAAGTTTAATAAAATAACCTAGAAACGAAATAATTCAACACCGTGGTATGTTCATTAATCGCATCTCTCATATTTTTAATAATTCCATGCATTCCGAAACTTTAATAAAATAACCTAGAAACGAAATAATTCAACACCGTGGAATGTTCATTAATCGCATCTCTCATATTTTTATTAATTTCGTCCATTCCGAAAGTTTAATAAAATAACCTAGAAACGAAATAATTCAACACCGTGGAATGTTCATTAATCGCATCTCTCATATTTTTATTAATTTCGTCCATTCCAAAAGTTTAATAAAATAAGCTAGAAACGAAATAATTCAACACCGTGGAATGTTCATTAATCGCATCTCTCAAATTTTTATTAATTTCGTCCATTCGGAAACTTTAATAAAATAACCTAGAAACGAAATAATTCAACACCGTGGAATGTTCATTAATCGCATCTCTCATATTTTTATTAATTTCGTCCATTCCGAAAGTTTAATAAAATAACCTAGAAACGAAATAATTCAACACCGTGGAATGTTCATTAATCGCATCTCTCATATTTTTATTAATTTCGTCCATTCCAAAAGTTTAATAAAATAAGCTAGAAACGAAATAATTCAACACCGTGGAATGTTCATTAATCGCATCTCTCATATTTTTATTAATTTCGTCCATTCCGAAAGTTTAATAAAATAACCTAGAAACGAAATAATTCAACACCGTGGAATGTTCATTAATCGCATCTCTCATATTTTTATTAATTTCGTCCATTCCAAAAGTTTAATAAAATAAGCTAGAAACGAAATAATTCAACACCGTGGAATGTTCATTAATCGCATCTCTCATATTTTTATTAATTTCGTCCATTCCAAAAGTTTAATAAAATAAGCTAGAAACGAAATAATTCAACACCGTGGAATGTTCATTAATCGCATCTCTCATATTTTTATTAATTTCGTCCATTCCGAAAGTTTAATAAAATAACCTAGAAACGAAATAATTCAACACCGTGGAATGTTTATTAATCGCATCTCTGATATTTTTATTAATTTCGTCCATTCGGAAAGTTTAATAAAATAACCTAGAAACGAAATAATTCAACACCGTGGAATGTTCATTAATCGCATCTCTCATATTTTTATTAATTTCGTCCATTCGGAAAGTTTAATAAAATAACCTAGAAACGAAATAATTCAACACCGTGGTATGTTCATTAATCGCATCTCTCATATTTTTAATAATTCCATGCATTCCGAAACTTTAATAAAATAACCTAGAAACGAAATAATTCAACACCGTGGAATGTTCATTAATCGCATCTCTCATATTTTTATTAATTTCGTACATTCGGAAAGTTTAATAAAATAACCTAGAAATGAAATAATTCAACACCGTGGAATGTTCATTAATCGCATCTCTCATATTTTTATTGATTTCATGCATTCGGAAAGCTTAATAAAATAACCTAGAAACGAAATAATTCAACACCGTGGAATGTTCATTAATCGCATCTCTCATATTTTAATTAATTTCATGCATTCGGAAAGTTTAATAAAATAACCTAGAAACGAAATAATTCAACACTGTGGAATGTTTATTAATCGCATCTCTGATATTTTTATTAATTTCGTCCATTCGGAAAGTTTAATAAAATAACCTAGAAACGAAATAATTCAACACCGTGGAATGTTCATTAATCGCATCTCTCATATTTTTATTAATTTCGTACATTCGGAAAGTTTAATAAAATAACCTAGAAATGAAATAATTCAACACCGTGGAATGTTCAATAATCGCATCTCTCATATTTTTATTGATTTCATGCATTCGGAAAGCTTAATAAAATAACCTAGAAACGAAATAATTCAACACCGTGGAATGTTCATTAATCGCATCTCTCATATTTTAATTAATTTCATGCATTCGGAAAGTTTAATAAAATAACCTAGAAACGAAATAATTCAACACCGTGGAATGTTTATTAATCGCATCTCTGATATTTTTATTAATTTCGTCCATTCGGAAAGTTTAATAAAATAACCTAGAAACGAAATAATTCAACACCGTGGAATGTTCATTAATCGCATCTCTCATATTTTAATTAATTTCATGCATTCGGAAAGTTTAATAAAATAACCTAGAAACGAAATAATTCAACACCGTGGAATGTTTATTAATCGCATCTCTGATATTTTTATTAATTTCGTCCATTCGGAAAGTTTAATAAAATAACCTAGAAACGAAATAATTCAACACCGTGGAATGTTCATTAATCGCATCTCTCATATTTTTATTAATTTCGTCCATTCGGAAAGTTTAATAAAATAACCTAGAAACGAAATAATTCAACACCGTGGAATGTTTATTAATCGCATCTCTGATATTTTTATTAATTTCGTCCATTCGGAAAGTTTAATAAAATAACCTAGAAACGAAATAATTCAACACCGTGGAATGTTCATTAATCGCATCTCTCATATTTTTATTAATTTCGTACATTCGGAAAGTTTAATAAAATAACCTAGAAATGAAATAATTCAACACCGTGGAATGTTCATTAATCGCATCTCTCATATTTTTATTGATTTCATGCATTCGGAAAGCTTAATAAAATAACCTAGAAACGAAATAATTCAACACTGTGGAATGTTTATTAATCGCATCTCTGATATTTTTATTAATTTCGTCCATTCGGAAAGTTTAATAAAATAACCTAGATACGAAATAATTCAACACCGTGGAATGTTCATTAATCGCATCTCTCAAATTTTTATTAATTTCGTCCATTCGGAAAGTTTAATAAAATAACCTAGAAACGAAATGATTCAACACCGTGGAATGTTCATTAATCGCATCTCTCATATTTTTATTAATTTCGTCCATTCGGAAAGTTTAATAAAATAACCTAGAAACGAAATGATTCAACACCGTGGAATGTTCATTAATCGCATCTCTCATATTTTTATTAATTTCGTCCATTCGGAAAGTTTAATAAAATAACCTAGAAACGAAATGATTCAACACCGTGGAATGTTCATTAATCGCATCTCTCATATTTTTATTAATTTCGTCCATTCGGAAAGTTTAATAAAATAACCTAGAAACGAAATAATTCAACACCGTGGAATGTTCATTAATCGCATCTCTCATATTTTTATTAATTTCGTCCATTCGGAAAGTTTAATAAAATAACCTAGAAACGAAATGATTCAACACCGTGGAATGTTCATTAATCGCATCTCTCATATTTTTATTAATTTCGTCCATTCGGAAAGAATAATAAAATAACCTAGAAATGAAATAATTCAACACCGTGGAATGTTCATTAATCGCATCGATCATATTTTTATTAATTTCGTCCATTCGGAAAGTTTAATAAAATAACCTAGAAACGAAATAATTCAACACCGTGGAATGTTCATTAATCGCATCTCTGATATTTTTATTAATTTCGTCCATTCGGAAAGTTTAATAAAATAACCTAGAAACGAAATAATTCAACACCGTGGAATGTTCATTAATCGCATCTCTCATATTTTTATTAATTTCGTCCATTCGGAAAGTTTAATAAAATAACCTAGAAACGAAATAATTCAACACCGTGGTATGTTCATTAATCGCTACTCTCATATTTTTAATAATTCCATGCATTCCGAAAGTTTAATAAAATAACCTAGAAACGAAATAATTCAACACCGTGGAATGTTCATTAATCGCATCTCTCATATTTTTATTAATTTCGTCCATTCGGAAAGTTTAATAAAATAACCTAGAAACGAAATAATTCAACACCGTGGAATGTTCATGAATCGCATCTCTCATATTTTTAATAATTCCATGCATTCCGAAACTTTAATAAAATAACCTAGAAACGAAATAATTCAACACCGTGGAATGTTCATTAATCGCATCTCTCATATTTTTAATAATTTCATGCATTCCGAAAGTTTAATAAAATAACCTAGAAACGAAATAATTCAACACCGTGGAATGTTCATTAATCGCATCTCTCATATTTTTATTAATTTCGTCCATTCGGAAAGTTTAATAAAATAACCTAGAAACGAAATAATTCAACACCGTGGTATGTTCATTAATCGCATCTCTCATATTTTTAATAATTCCATGCATTCCGAAACTTTAATAAAATAACCTAGAAACGAAATAATTCAACACCGTGGAATGTTCATTAATCGCATCTCTCATATTTTTATTAATTTCGTCCATTCGGAAAGTTTAATAAAATAACCTAGAAACGAAATAATTCAACACCGTGGAATGTTTATTAATCGCATCTCTGATATTTTTATTAATTTCGTCCATTCGGAAAGTTTAATAAAATAACCTAGAAACGAAATAATTCAACACCGTGGAATGTTCATTAATCGCATCTCTCATATTTTTATTAATTTCGTCCATTCGGAAAGTTTAATAAAATAACCTCGAAACGAAATAATTCAACACCGTGGTATGTTCATTAATCGCATCTCTCATATTTTTAATAATTCCATGCATTCCGAAACTTTAATAAAATAAGCTAGAAACGAAATAATTCAACACCGTGGAATGTTCATTAATCGCATCTCTCATATTTTTAATAATTTCATGCATTCCGAAAGTTTAATAAAATAACCTAGAAATGAAATAATTCAACACCGTGGAATGTTCATTAATCGCATCTCTCATATTTTTATTAATTTCGTCCATTCGGAAAGTTTAATAAAATAAGCTAGAAACGAAATAATTCAACACCGTGGAATGTTCATTAATCGCATCTCTCATATTTTTAATAATTTCATGCATTCCGAAAGTTTAATAAAATAACCTAGAAACGAAATAATTCAACACCGTGGAATGTTCATTAATCGCATCTCTCATATTTTTATTAATTTCGTCCATTCGGAAAGTTTAATAAAATAACCTAGAAACGAAATAATTCAACACCGTGGAATGTTCATTAATCGCATCTCTCATATTTTTAATAATTTCATGCATTCCGAAAGTTTAATAAAATAACCTAGAAACGAAATAATTCAACACCGTGGAATGTTCATTAATCGCATCTCTCATATTTTTATTAATTTCGTCCATTCGGAAAGTTTAATAAAATTACCTAGAAACGAAATAATTCAACACCGTGGAATGTTCATTAATCGCATCTCTCATATTTTTATTAATTTCGTCCATTCGGAAAGTTTAATAAAATAACCTAGAAACGAAATAATTCAACACCGTGGAATGTTCATGAATCGCATCTCTCATATTTTTATTAGTTTCGTCCATTCGGAAAGTTTAATAAAATAACCTAGAAACGAAATAATTCAACACCGTGGAATGTTCATGAATCGCATCTCTCATATTTTTATTAATTTCGTCCATTCGGAAAGTTTAATAAAATAACCTAGAAACGAAATAATTCAACACCGTGGAATGTTTATTAATCGCATCTCTGATATTTTTATTAATTTCGTCCATTCGGAAAGTTTAATAAAATAACCTAGAAACGAAATAATTCAACACCGTGGAATGTTTATTAATCGCATCTCTGATATTTTTATTAATTTCGTCCATTCGGAAAGTTTAATAAAATAACCTAGAAACGAAATAATTCAACACCGTGGAATGTTTATTAATCGCATCTCTGATATTTTTATTAATTTCGTCCATTCGGAAAGTTTAATAAAATAACCTAGAAACGAAATAATTCAACACTGTGGAATGTTCATTAATCGCATCTCTCATATTTTTAATAATTTCATGCATTCCGAAAGTTTAATAAAATAACCTAGAAATGAAATAATCCAACACCGTGGAATGTTCATTAATCGCATCTCTCATATTTTTATTAATTTCGTCCATTCGGAAAGTTTAATAAAATAACCTAGAAACGAAATAATTCAACACCGTGGTATGTTCATTAATCGCATCTCTCATATTTTTAATAATTCCATGCATTCCGAAACTTTAATAAAATAACCTAGAAACGAAATAATTCAACACCGTGGAATGTTCATTAATCGCATCTCTCATATTTTTAATAATTTCATGCATTCCGAAAGTTTAATAAAATAACCTAGAAACGAAATAATTCAACACCGTGGTATGTTCATTAATCGCATCTCTCATATTTTTAATAATTCCATGCATTCCGAAACTTTAATAAAATAACCTAGAAACGAAATAATTCAACACCGTGGAATGTTCATGAATCGCATCTCTCATATTTTTATTAATTTCGTCCATTCGGAAAGTTTAATAAAATAACCTAGAAACGAAATAATTCAACACCGTGGAATGTTCATGAATCGCATCTCTCATATTTTTATTAATTTCGTCCATTCGGAAAGTTTAATAAAATAACCTAGAAACGAAATAATTCAACACCGTGGAATGTTCATTAATCGCATCTCTCATATTTTTATTAATTTCATCCATTCGGAAAGTTTAATAAAATAACCTAGAAACGAAATAATTCAACACCGTGGAATGTTTATTAATCGCATCTCTGATATTTTTATTAATTTCGTCCATTCGGAAAGTTTAATAAAATAACCTAGAAACGAAATAATTCAACACCGTGGAATGTTCATTAATCGCATCTCTCATATTTTTAATAATTTCATGCATTCCGAAAGTTTAATAAAATAACCTAGAAATGAAATAATTCAACACCGTGGAATGTTCATTAATCGCATCTCTCATATTTTTATTAATTTCGTCCATTCGGAAAGTTTAATAAAATAACCTAGAAACGAAATAATTCAACACCGTGGAATGTTCATTAATCGCATCTCTCATATTTTTAATAATTCCATGCATTCCGAAACTTTAATAAAATAACCTAGAAACGAAATAATTCAACACCGTGGAATGTTCATTAATCGCATCTCTCATATTTTTAATAATTTCATGCATTCCGAAAGTTTAATAAAATAACCTAGAAACGAAATAATTCAACACCGTGGAATGTTCATTAATCGCATCTCTCATATTTTTATTAATTTCGTCCATTCCGAAAGTTTAATAAAATAACCTAGAAACGAAATAATTCAACACCGTGGAATGTTCATTAATCGCATCTCTCATATTTTTATTAATTTCGTACATTCGGAAAGTTTAATAAAATAACCTAGAAATGAAATAATTCAACACCGTGGAATGTTCATTAATCGCATCTCTCATATTTTTATTGATTTCATGCATTCGGAAAGCTTAATAAAATAACCTAGAAACGAAATAATTCAACACCGTGGAATGTTCATTAATCGCATCTCTCAAATTTTTATTAATTTCGTCCATTCGGAAAGTTTAATAAAATAACCTAGAAATGATATAATTCAACACCGTGGAATGTTCATTAATCGCATCTCTCATATTTTTATTGATTTCATGCATTCGGAAAGCTTAATAAAATAACCTAGAAACGAAATAATTCAACACCGTGGAATGTTCATTAATCGCATCTCTCATATTTTTATTGATTTCATGCATTCGGAAAGCTTAATAAAATAACCTAGAAACGAAATAATTCAACACCGTGGAATGTTCATTAATCGCATCTCTCATATTTTTATTGATTTCATGCATTCGGAAAGCTTAATAAAATAACCTAGTAACGAAATAATTCAACACCGTGGAATGTTCATTAATCGCATCTCTCATATTTTTAATAATTTCATGCATTCCGAAAGTTTAATAAAATAACCTAGAAACGAAATAATTCAACACCGTGGAATGTTCATTAATCGCATCTCTCATATTTTTATTAATTTCGTCCATTCGGAAAGTTTAATAAAATAACCTAGAAACGAAATAATTCAACACCGTGGAATGTTCATTAATCGCATCTCTCATATTTTTAATAATTTCATGCATTCCGAAAGTTTAATAAAATAACCTAGAAACGAAATAATTCAACACCGTGGAATGTTCATTAATCGCATCTCTCATATTTTTATTAATTTCGTCCATTCGGAAAGTTTAATAAAATTACCTAGAAACGAAATAATTCAACACCGTGGAATGTTCATTAATCGCATCTCTCATATTTTTATTAATTTCGTCCATTCGGAAAGTTTAATAAAATAACCTAGAAACGAAATAATTCAACACCGTGGAATGTTCATGAATCGCATCTCTCATATTTTTATTAGTTTCGTCCATTCGGAAAGTTTAATAAAATAACCTAGAAACGAAATAATTCAACACCGTGGAATGTTCATGAATCGCATCTCTCATATTTTTATTAATTTCGTCCATTCGGAAAGTTTAATAAAATAACCTAGAAACGAAATAATTCAACACCGTGGAATGTTTATTAATCGCATCTCTGATATTTTTATTAATTTCGTCCATTCGGAAAGTTTAATAAAATAACCTAGAAACGAAATAATTCAACACCGTGGAATGTTTATTAATCGCATCTCTGATATTTTTATTAATTTCGTCCATTCGGAAAGTTTAATAAAATAACCTAGAAACGAAATAATTCAACACCGTGGAATGTTTATTAATCGCATCTCTGATATTTTTATTAATTTCGTCCATTCGGAAAGTTTAATAAAATAACCTAGAAACGAAATAATTCAACACTGTGGAATGTTCATTAATCGCATCTCTCATATTTTTAATAATTTCATGCATTCCGAAAGTTTAATAAAATAACCTAGAAATGAAATAATCCAACACCGTGGAATGTTCATTAATCGCATCTCTCATATTTTTATTAATTTCGTCCATTCGGAAAGTTTAATAAAATAACCTAGAAACGAAATAATTCAACACCGTGGTATGTTCATTAATCGCATCTCTCATATTTTTAATAATTCCATGCATTCCGAAACTTTAATAAAATAACCTAGAAACGAAATAATTCAACACCGTGGAATGTTCATGAATCGCATCTCTCATATTTTTATTAATTTCGTCCATTCGGAAAGTTTAATAAAATAACCTAGAAACGAAATAATTCAACACCGTGGAATGTTCATGAATCGCATCTCTCATATTTTTATTAATTTCGTCCATTCGGAAAGTTTAATAAAATAACCTAGAAACGAAATAATTCAACACCGTGGAATGTTCATTAATCGCATCTCTCATATTTTTATTAATTTCGTCCATTCGGAAAGTTTAATAAAATAACCTAGAAACGAAATAATTCAACACCGTGGAATGTTTATTAATCGCATCTCTGATATTTTTATTAATTTCGTCCATTCGGAAAGTTTAATAAAATAACCTAGAAACGAAATAATTCAACACCGTGGAATGTTCATTAATCGCATCTCTCATATTTTTAATAATTTCATGCATTCCGAAAGTTTAATAAAATAACCTAGAAATGAAATAATTCAACACCGTGGAATGTTCATTAATCGCATCTCTCATATTTTTATTAATTTCGTCCATTCGGAAAGTTTAATAAAATAACCTAGAAACGAAATAATTCAACACCGTGGAATGTTCATTAATCGCATCTCTCATATTTTTAATAATTCCATGCATTCCGAAACTTTAATAAAATAACCTAGAAACGAAATAATTCAACACCGTGGAATGTTCATTAATCGCATCTCTCATATTTTTAATAATTTCATGCATTCCGAAAGTTTAATAAAATAACCTAGAAACGAAATAATTCAACACCGTGGAATGTTCATTAATCGCATCTCTCATATTTTTATTAATTTCGTCCATTCCGAAAGTTTAATAAAATAACCTAGAAACGAAATAATTCAACACCGTGGAATGTTCATTAATCGCATCTCTCATATTTTTATTAATTTCGTACATTCGGAAAGTTTAATAAAATAACCTAGAAATGAAATAATTCAACACCGTGGAATGTTCATTAATCGCATCTCTCATATTTTTATTGATTTCATGCATTCGGAAAGCTTAATAAAATAACCTAGAAACGAAATAATTCAACACCGTGGAATGTTCATTAATCGCATCTCTCAAATTTTTATTAATTTCGTCCATTCGGAAAGTTTAATAAAATAACCTAGAAATGATATAATTCAACACCGTGGAATGTTCATTAATCGCATCTCTCATATTTTTATTGATTTCATGCATTCGGAAAGCTTAATAAAATAACCTAGAAACGAAATAATTCAACACCGTGGAATGTTCATTAATCGCATCTCTCATATTTTTATTGATTTCATGCATTCGGAAAGCTTAATAAAATAACCTAGAAACGAAATAATTCAACACCGTGGAATGTTCATTAATCGCATCTCTCATATTTTTATTGATTTCATGCATTCGGAAAGCTTAATAAAATAACCTAGTAACGAAATAATTCAACACCGTGGAATGTTCATTAATCGCATCTCTCAAATTTTTATTAATTTCGTCCATTCGGAAAGTTTAATAAAATAATCTAGAAACGAAATAATTCAACACCGTGGAATGTTCATTAATCGCATCTCTCATATTTTTATTAATTTCATGCATTCGGAAAGTTTAATAAAATAACCTAGAAACGAAATAATTCAACACTGTGGAATGTTCATTAATCGCATCTCTGATATTTTTATTAATTTCGTCCATTCGGAAAGTTTAATAAAATAACCTAGAAACGAAATAATTCAACAACGTGGAAGTTCATTAATCGCATCTCTGATACTTTTATTAATTTCGTCCATTCGGAAAGTTTAATAAAATAACCTAGAAACGAAATAATTCAACACCGTGGAATGTTCATTAATCGCATCTCTCATATTTTTATTAATTTCATGCATTCGGAAAGTTTAATAAAATAACCTAGAAACGAAATAATTCAACACCGTGGAATGTTCGTTAATCGCATCTCTGATATTTTTATTAATTTGATGCATTCGGACAGTTTAATAAAATAACCTAGAAACGAAATAATTCAACACCGTGGAATGTTCATTAATCGCATCTCTCAAATTTTTATTAATTTCGTCCATTCGGAAAGTTTAATAAAATAACCTAGAAACGAAATAATTCAACACCGTGGAATGTTCATTAATCGCATCTCTCATATTTTTATTGATTTCATGCATTCGGAAAGCTTAATAAAATAACCTAGAAACGAAATAATTCAACACCGTGGAATGTTCATTAATCGCATCTCTCATATTTTTATTAATTTCATGCATTCGGAAAGTTTAATAAAATAACCTAGAAACGAAATAATTCAACACTGTGGAATGTTCATTAATCGCATCTCTGATATTTTTATTAATTTCGTCCATTCGGAAAGTTTAATAAAATAACCTAGAAACGAAATAATTTAACACCGTGGAATGTTCATTAATCGCATCTCTTATATTTTTATTAATTTCGTCCATTCGGAAAGTTTAATAAAATAACCTAGAAACGAAATAATTCAACAACGTGGAATGTTCATCAATCGCATCTCTCATATTTTTATTTATTTCGTCCATTCGGAAAGTTTAATAAAATAACCTAGAAACGAAATAATTCAACACTGTGGAATGTTCATTAATCGCATCTCTCATATTTTTATTAATTTCATGCATTCGGAAAGTTTAATAAAATAACCTAGAAACGAAATAATTCAACACATTTACATTATAAGTCCCATATAAAGCGGTGCCATCTACTGAGCCAGAAACACACCAAAGAGCTGTACCGATTCCCCTTAAGCATGAAGTAAAATTTCTAGTTTAGAAAAGCCTGAATTCGAAATTTTGTTACGTGACTAGAGTTGAAAATATCTAAATTGTCAAATATTATATAAGGTGTTCTATTTTACCCATGGTGATGGTTGTTAATAATAATAATAAGTATTTAATTATTTCACTTGGTATATAATTATTACATTAAAAATAATAGATAATATTCGTAAATCTTCTTAATTTTAAGGATATCCAAAAACCGTTCACGCGACACTTGGCGAATTTGTAATGATAAAAATAATGGGGTAGAAAAAAGTTATTATTATTTCCCAAAGCTACATTTTATGCTGTCTTCGAATATGTCTTCACGTTTTATTTATCATTTATAATTTTTGCGTTATAAGCTCAAACTTCGACTTTTCAAATTGTGACCATAGTTGAAAATGACATTATTGGTTACAGTTTTTTCGTAGATTCCAAATATATATATATATGTATATATTTATATATAGTTTGTTTAGTTTTTGCAAAGTTATATTTTTTTATAAATTTATCTTCGATATAACTCAAAAACTAAAAATGATAAGTAAAATGTAATAATATATTCGAAGTCAGAATAAAATGTTGCTTTGAGAAAGTGTTAATTATATTTTCTATTTTTAATAATAACGGAGTTTCAGGCAATATTAAAAAATTTGTTTTTAATCTAGAATAATACTTTCTTATAAATATAATAATTTCATGCGTACCTTTTTACATATACACGCGACATTGAAAATTGAACCAAACTTTTAATTAATCAATTTTAAAAGATACTAAATAAACCGTATGTAAAGTTTGGAGTTTTCTTTTATTAGGTTCTTTCTGGTGAGGTGAGGTTTATAAAACAATTTCAGAACATTACTGTACGAGGGTCAGGGAGAGAGTGCCACACTTAAAATATCTAAACTAAAATGTAAAGTCTGTTTAAACAAAATATGTTTAATCAATGCATGCACAAGCCGGGGAGTACTTTGGAATCATTGATAGTTAATGTGTATTCTTCCCAGTTTTATCTATGCATTCTTTGTCATCCAAAATAAACACAACTCTGCTAATGATATTTTCGTGAATGAACTTTAATCACATAAATACAAATATTTAATATCATTAACAGAAATGTGAACTCGGGAATTGAAATTAAATTATGAGATTATACATACATTACACTCCCCCCCTTAAACAGCAAAAAAAAAAAGGAGCATATTGTAATGGGTCATAGGGTACCATGTACAGAAATTATTTTTTTTTTCAATTATTTTCTTGAAATTATTAATATTTAATTTAATCTGATGAATCCGAAAGAAAGGAATGCCGAGTGAAGTAGTTTGTTTAGTCTACCTAAAATCAGGAAAAGGGAGAGATAAGCGCGAAGATCGATGGAATGCGGGGCGAAAAGCAAAGCGCGTCGAGTTAGGAAAGGGGGAAGACGGGCGCGGAGAATGAAGGAACGCGGTAAGAAAAATAAACGCGACGAGTCAGGGAAAGGGGGAGATAAGCGCGAAGAACGATGGAATGCGGCACGAAAAGTAAAGCGCGTCGAGTTAGGAAAAGGGGAAGAAGAGCGCGGAGAATAAAGGAATGCGTTAAGAAAAACAAAAGCGAGAAGTCAGGAAAAGGGGGAGATAAGCGCGAGGAACGGTGGAATGCGGCAAGAAGAGCAAGCGCGGCGGGTTCGGGAAAGGGGGAGATGAACGCGAAGAACGAAGGAATGAGACAAGATTAACGTAAATAAAAAAAGGAAAGCTGCGGCGAAGATATAAAAGGATAAATTTGATGCAAAAGGGGGATAGTCGGGGAACCGACCGCGAAGAGACCACGTTCGAAAAATAAGAAAGTTTTGTAATCGTGATTTTAAATCGGGGGTGCGTGAAATAATAAGTGACCGGACGAATTCCGTAAATTAAAATAAATACGCGGTTCGGTATAAAATAAACAGGGTCCGTCTTCGAAGAGCGTGAGAGCTTACCGGAGATATCGGATTCCTTAAACAAATTACGCGGTTCGGGATAAAATAAACAGGGTCCGTCTTCGAAGAGCGCGAGAGCTTACCGGAGATATCGGATTCCTTAAACAAATTACGCGGTTCGGGATAAAATAAACAGGGTCCGTCTTCGAAGAGCGCGAGAGCTTACCGGAGATATCGGATTCCTTAAACAAATTACGCGGTTCGGGATAAAATAAACAGGGTCCGTCTTCGAAGAGCGCGAGAGCTTACCGGAGATATCGGATTCCTTAAACAAATTACGCGGTTCGGGATAAAATAAACAGGGTCCGTCTTCGAAGAGCACGAGAGCTTACCGGAGATATCGGATTCCTTAAACAAATTACGCGGTTCGGGATTAAATAAACAGGGTCCGACTTCGAAGAGCGCGAGAGCTTACCGGAGATATCGGATTCCTTAAACAAATTACGCGGTTCGGTATAAAATAAACAGGGTCCGTCTTCGAAGAGCGCGAGAGCTTACCGGAGATATCGGATTCCTTAAACAAATTACGCGGTTCGGGATAAAATAAACAGGGTCCGTCTTCGAAGAGCGCGAGAGCTTACCGGAGATATCGGATTCCTTAAACAAATTACGCGGTTCGGGATAAAATAAACAGGGTCCGTCTTCGAAGAGCGCGAGAGCTTACCGGAGATATCGGATTCCTTAAACAAATTACGCGGTTCGGGATAAAATAAACAGGGTCCGTCTTCGAAGAGCGCGAGAGCTTACCGGAGATATCGGATTCCTTAAACAAATTACGCGGTTCGGGATAAAATAAACAGGGTCCGTCTTCGAAGAGCACGAGAGCTTACCGGAGATATCGGATTCCTTAAACAAATTACGCGGTTCGGGATAAAATAAACAGGGTCCGTCTTCGAAGAGCGCGAGAGCTTACCGGAGATATCGGATTCCTTAAACAAATTACGCGGTTCGGGATAAAATAAACAGGGTCCGTCTTCGAAGAGCGCGAGAGCTTACCGGAGATATCGGATTCCTTAAACAAATTACGCGGTTCGGGATAAAATAAACAGGGTCCGTCTTCGAAGAGCACGAGAGCTTACCGGAGATATCGGATTCCTTAAACAAATTACGCGGTTCGGGATAAAATAAACAGGGTCCGTCTTCGAAGAGCGCGAGAGCTTACCGGAGATATCGGATTCCTTAAACAAATTACGCGGTTCGGGATAAAATAAACAGGGTCCGTCTTCGAAGAGCGCGAGAGCTTACCGGAGATATCGGATTCCTTAAACAAATTACGCGGTTCGGGATAAAATAAACAGGGTCCGTCTTCGAAGAGCGCGAGAGCTTACCGGAGATATCGGATTCCTTAAACAAATTACGCGGTTCGGGATAAAATAAACAGGGTCCGTCTTCGAAGAGCACGAGAGCTTACCGGAGATATCGGATTCCTTAAACAAATTACGCGGTTCGGGATAAAATAAACAGGGTCCGTCTTCGAAGAGCGCGAGAGCTTACCGGAGATATCGGATTCCTTAAACAAATTACGCGGTTCGGGATAAAATAAACAGGGTCCGTCTTCGAAGAGCACGAGAGCTTACCGGAGATATCGGATTCCTTAAACAAATTACGCGGTTCGGGATAAAATAAACAGGGTCCGTCTTCGAAGAGCGCGAGAGCTTACCGGAGATATCGGATTCCTTAAACAAATTACGCGGTTCGGGATAAAATAAACAGGGTCCGTCTTCGAAGAGCACGAGAGCTTACCGGAGATATCGGATTCCTTAAACAAATTACGCGGTTCGGGATAAAATAAACAGGGTCCGTCTTCGAAGAGCGCGAGAGCTTACCGGAGATATCGGATTCCTTAAACAAATTACGCGGTTCGGGATAAAATAAACAGGGTCCGTCTTCGAAGAGCACGAGAGCTTACCGGAGATATCGGATTCCTTAAACAAATTACGCGGTTCGGGATAAAATAAACAGGGTCCGTCTTCGAAGAGCGCGAGAGCTTACCGGAGATATCGGATTCCTTAAACAAATTACGCGGTTCGGGATAAAATAAACAGGGTCCGTCTTCGAAGAGCGCGAGAGCTTACCGGAGATATCGGATTCCTTAAACAAATTACGCGGTTCGGGATAAAATAAACAGGGTCCGTCTTCGAAGAGCACGAGAGCTTACCGGAGATATCGGATTCCTTAAACAAATTACGCGGTTCGGGATAAAATAAACAGGGTCCGTCTTCGAAGAGCGCGAGAGCTTACCGGAGATATCGGATTCCTTAAACAAATTACGCGGTTCGGGATAAAATAAACAGGGTCCGTCTTCGAAGAGCACGAGAGCTTACCGGAGATATCGGATTCCTTAAACAAATTACGCGGTTCGGGATTAAATAAACAGGGTCCGTCTTCGAAGAGCGCGAGAGCTTACCGGAGATATCGGATTACTTAAACAAATTACGCGGTTCGGTATAAAATAAACAGGGTCCGTCTTCGAAGAGCGTGAGAGCTTACCGGAGATATCGGATTCCTTAAACAAATTACGCGGTTCGGGATAAAATAAACAGGGTCCGTCTTCGAAGAGCGCGAGAGCTTACCGGAGATATCGGATTCCTTAAACAAATTACGCGGTTCGGGATAAAATAAACAGGGTCCGTCTTCGAAGAGCGCGAGAGCTTACCGGAGATATCGGATTCTTTAAACAAATTACGCGGTTCGGGATAAAATAAACAGGGTCCGTCTTCGAAGAGCACGAAAGCTTACCGGAGATATCGGATTCCTTAAACAAATTACGCGGTTCGGGATTAAATAAACAGGGTCCGTCTTCGAAAAGCGCGAGAGCTTACCGGAGATATCGGATTCCTTAAACTAATTACGCAGTTAGGGATAAAGTAAAAGTGTCCGTCTTCCAAGGGCGTCAGTTACGCGGATCGGGAACTAAAATAAAACGGGGTCGTTGATCTCAACTTAACTTCATAAACGGGTAAAACCTTGATACTATATGCTCTCATTCTCTTTTGTTATTGTTGATTATTTCTCTGATGGGTTTTTTTGGTGGGTTTTTCCCATACACAATCAGAGCACCAACCCACTTTTTTTTTGTAGTACACAATGCGTGAAAATTGTTTGAATGGTTTAAATTTGTTTAATATGTCAATTTATGTTCTTCTGTCAATATGAAATAAATTCCGCATTGTTTGCTTCATTTGTTCGTTTTATTCAATTTCACACATGATCATTCCTAAGTAATTTGATAATGATAATAAAAAGACACGGTTAGTGGAAATAATGCATATTAACACAAATAACGAACCTGGCCAATTAATTAAAGGGTTTCTACGATTTGAACACAACGTAAATTTTGTACAAATTATAAATTTGTATAAGGTAGGGGTCTGAACCATTACAATATGTAATATGATCAATTTTTTTTATTAAACATATATTAAGAAAATCAATTAAAATAGTTAAAGTCCAAGTCAACATTATACAAAATTTAGAAAAATATAGACGTAGATAAAAATAAATTCAATTATTATTATGTAACGTTCCTTTTGTTGTTTTTACATTAAATTTTTCTCGGATCAAAAATTTGTTGCATTATGCAATATTTTATTGATGTGCAACAGCAGGTGTACATTATGTAATTCAATGTCCGGCGTGGGTATTTGCCCGGGAAGTAGTTGTTTTAATGTGCATTTGTTTAACGTACTTACGTAGGTAAGTCAATAGTCAGAGAGCTAAATGTGAAAATAATTTATTAATTATTTTCAAATCATTTTTATTTAATATATTTAAATAACTGTGACCAAGTGAATGAATACTGGTTTCTATTTGAGATTTATATATATATATATATATATATACTTATAAGGAAACATTAATAAAAATCAAAATTATATACAACAGACATAATAATAAACGCACAATAATAAATTTAACAAAATTCTTGACATACACGCACTAAAAAAAAAACACTGCAGTCTTTGCTGAAAAAGAATCATAGCACAAATAATACCAAAAACAATCGCAGATTTCGTTATCAGTAATTAAAATAAATCCTACATACTAGGAACTCATATGTCTCTTAAAATTTAAAAACAATAAAATTTAAATTATTTATGATCAAGTTAGTTTAATTTAATCTTAGTCTAGGGGCAGCAAGTCTTGCGCTTCTACGCACTTGTGGCACTTGTGGGTGTACTTCATTAATAATTTCTTCAGGTTATATTGGCTGAGGTATTACATAATCTAAATCAACATTTTCAGGTTGTATGCGAGAACTAGACAGAGTCATTTTTTTTACTATTCGACAAAGTCTAAACAATTTCAATTTAATAATAATAAAAATAATAATAATGATTGACACTATATATGACAAAAATGATGATGTTGTATGGAAGTTAAAATTCATGTTTTCAAATAAATTAGTTCCTTTTTCTTTTAACAATTTTAATTTATGACTAGCGATATTTAAATCATGTAAATCTAATCTATTCACAGGATTTTTTTCTACATTTACAGCCTCATGTTTATGTAGTGATTCTTTATTAAAATCTGCAAGTATATTATATCTAGGTAAGGTAAATCTTAGTTCACTTTTATATACCCGATCTGAATAAAATAAATTTTGCAGTTTAGGATTAGTAATTGTTACAGAAATAATTGTTTTACTTCGAGCTTTAGCAATTAAAGGCTTATCTATTTGTGGGTGCATTCCATTTTTATCATTGAAAAGAGAGATATCATTATTACTATCTGTGAAACGATTATCTTTATTTACGTTTTCCTCTTTACTATTATTTTGTGGATTTAATAATCTGTTATTTATATACAATGGCAAATAATTATTCCCTATAATCAGTTTTCTTTCTTTATAAGACTATGAACTATTTACTGATTGTAGAAAATCATTTCCTACAATTCCATCTTGTTTTATAGGAAATGAATCATGAATTACATGGAAATTGTGTGCGTATACGTTATCACCTACAATAATATTTAATTTACAATAACATGGTACATTTGGTTTTAACTTTGATAATTTTATTAATGAAACTTCTGAGCCTCAGTCAATTAAAAAAGAACAACGATTGATTAATTCGGGAATATCTATTTCTGTGCAAGTTAAAGATGCAAATAAATTTACTGTAAATATTCGGCCTGAAATGTGTTGGATGCCCGTGGGGTGGTCGTCGCCTCGGGCTGATTGAAGTTTAAAGAATTTGAATCATCATTTACATTCACACTATTTGTTTTATAATTAAAATTTTGACGATTACTTTGAAAATTATTATAATTTTGCTGATTCGGTCGATTATAACTTTGTTGCAAATTTGAATTTTGTTGGGACCTATTTGTTAAGTTACTATTCTGATTCGGTTGATTATGTTCCATATAATTTGAATTAAAATTCCTATTATTATTTGCATTAATTTGAGAATAATTATTTCTAAAATGAAATGAATTTCTTTTCTTATAACAATCACGAACAACATGTCCATTTTTTTTTGCAATAACTGCACTGCATTATAGTTTTAGAATTTTGCAAATTTAAATTATTATAACGACAGTTACTGGTCATATGTGAATTTAAATTACAAATATGACAGAATATTAAAACATTAGGAGACCTTCTTGTTAAATACGACTGCTCTTCACCTAGTGCAATGTCAATTGCCTCATCTAGGGTTGTTGGTCTCATCGGTTTTAAAGTACTATTTAAACCATTAATAAAAATCGAGAGAACTTGCCCATTTGTCAAATTTATTTGAGCTTCTTGAGCTTCCTCAGTTAGAGTCTTATCCAGTGCACAGATTAAAAGTTTTTTGCAATTTTTAATACGATCTGAATTTGCTAAAACACTTTCATTAGATTTTTGAAAACATGAATTTAATTCGGCTATTATACTAGCATAATTAGTTTTTTGTGAAAAATGATTCCTTAGAAATTGCTTAAGTTCATCCCATGTACGGGTGTGAAGTTACCAATAGATTTCGCCAATAGATCATAAAAACTTTAAAAATCAACATTTTGCATTCATTTCTTCACTAAAGCATTCAGCATAATCTCTTCTAGAGGTTGGAATTAACAAACGCAATTTTCAACCTCTTTCAACCCCCTAAACAACCCCTTTTCTCTCTATTTCTTAATTTTCTCTATGTGTTCCCTTCTCAAAAAACATTACTTTCACCTAGATATACTCCCCATATACCTTTTAAAAACTTGAAAAAGAAAAAACTTTCACACCTCACCCCCAACCCCCATAAAAAATATAATAATAATTTTACTCCATTTTTTTTTATTTGAAAAAAAAGTCTTAATATTCCTATAATTTACGCAAAACAACATGTAGAACAAAACAAAATATTCAAAATAAAAAACCACCCCTCCCCCATTCATTCCAAAAATTAATTATAACATCATTCACAAGAAAAAATTATTTTTAAGTAATTGTTCCTTCTTTCACACGAAATATTTTTACACAGTTGAATTCTCCATACACCATTTGTTCATTTTTAACAAAAACATTTTTCACACCGGACTTCCCCCACCCCCTAAAAATTAAAATCGAAAAATCACATGTTTTCGAAAAATAATTAATTTTCACCAATTGTTCCCTCCTTCATTGAAAATCTTTTTACACAGTTGAGTTCCCCATTCATTATTTGATCATTTTCAACAAAAACATTTTTCACACCGGACTTCCCCCACCCCCTATAAAATAAAAATCGAAAAATCACATGTTTTCGATAAATAATTAATTTTCACCAATTGTTCCCTCTTTCATAGAAAATCTTTTTACACAGTTGAATTCCCAATTCATTATTTGATCATTTTCAACAAAAACATTTTTCACACCGGACTTACCCCCACCCCCTATAAAATAAAAATCGAAAAATCACATGTTTTCGATAAATAATTAATTTTCACCAATTGTTTCCTCTTTCATGGAAAATCTTTTTACACAGTTGAATTCCCAATTCATTAGTTGATTATTTTCAACAAAAACATTTTTCACACCGGACTTCCCCCACCCCCTATAAAATAAAAATAAAAAAATCACATGTTTTCGATAAATAATTAATTTTCTCCAATTGTTCCCTCCTTCATAGAAAATCTTTTTATACAGTTTAATTCCCAATTCATTATTTGATCATTTTCAACAAAAACATTTTTCACACCGGACTTACCCC
Organism: Philonthus spinipes; assembly: GCA_963082785.1. Lineage (NCBI taxonomy): Eukaryota > Metazoa > Arthropoda > Insecta > Coleoptera > Staphylinidae > Philonthus > Philonthus spinipes. The sequence goes on along the minus strand of OY720323.1, from coordinate 10,749,282 downwards.
ACCCCCAATAAATTGAAAATCGAAAAATCACATGTTTTCGATAAATAATTAATTTTCACCAATTGTTCCCTCTTTCATAGAAAATCTTTTTACACAGTTGAATTCCCAATTCATTATTTGATCATTTTCAACAAAAACATTTTTCACACCGGACTTCCCCCACCCCCTATAAAATAAAAATCAAAAAATCACATGTTTTCGATAAATAATTTTCTCCAATTGTTCCCTCCTTTATAGAAAATCTTTTTACACAGTTGAATTCCCCGTACATTAGTTGATCATTTTCAACAAAAACATTTTTCACACCGGACTTCCCCCACCCCCTATAAAATAAAAATCGAAAAATCACATGTTTTCGATAAATAATTATCACCACTTGTTCCCTCCTTCATAGAAAATCTTTTTATACAGTTGAATATCCCATACATTAGTTGATCATTTTCAACAAAAACATTTTTCACACTGGACTTACCCCACCCCCTATAAATTAAAAATTGAAAAATCATATATTTTCGATAAATTATTAATTATCATCATTTGTTCCCTCCTTCATAGAAAATATTTTTACACAGTTGAATTCCCCATTCATTATTTGATCATTTTCAATAAAAATATTTTTTATACCGGACTTCCGAAATTTCTAAAAATCACATGGTATGATAATATAATAACATTCGTTTTCACAAGTCATCAGAAATGTGAAGTTTTATGCTAAAAACGATTGTTTTCAATCCACGTTGCGATTATTGAATTTATTTATTTACGGTCCATTTGAAAGTCAACAATACCGACCCTAAATGAATTCATTCATAAGAGAATCGCTGACGAGAAGATTTAAAAAAAAAAAACAATTTCAATGAACTTGTTTATTTATTGGAAGATATTGCAAACAAATAGATTTGTCTATGCGTAAATTAACATGTCCTGAAATACAGTGGTAATATTTTAACGAATAAACTTCATTTAACGGTAGAACTGCTGAGTACGAAATTGGAAACAATTAAAAAACTGCAAACAATGGAATAGTTATTAATATTTATTACAGCTAAGAAACTGTATCCCTTTTCTTTCTATATATAAGTTTGTTAAAATATAAAATTAATAATGTAATTTAACTTTCAACTTTTTTTTTTACTTTTTCCTCAATAAAACAATTATTCAATATTCTAACTTGTATTGTTATTATTATTCACAATTTATCTTCATTCGATGTGATAATTACTGAAAACAAATTATCAAGAAAAATCGAATAAGGACAATAATCATTATTTAGAGGTGGGAAAAGTTAGGTAGGAAATTATAGTTTGTGAAATATGAACAAATGATGGATGTTGAATACAAATGTTTAAAAATACTTTCAAAATTAGAGGGAGCAACTACTGAAATGTAATTAATTATAATAATCAACGGATTTTTCATTTGCAATTATTTGGGGGTAGGGGAAGTGTAGTGTGAAAAATATTTTTGTTGAAAATGATCAACTAATGAATGGGGAATTCAACTGTGTAAAAAGATTTTCTATGAAGGAGGGAACAATTGGTAAAAATTAATTATTTATCGAAAATATGTGATTTTTCGATTTTTAATTTATAGGGGTCGGGGGATGTCCGGTGTGAAATTTTTTTGTTGAAAATTATAAATTAATGTATGGGGAATTTAACTGTATAAAAAGATTTTCTATGAAGGAGGGAACAAGTGGTGATAATTAATTATTTATCGAAAATATGTGATTTTTCGATTTTTAATTTATTGGGGGTGGGGTAAGTCCGGTGTGAAAAATGTTTTTGTTGAAAATGATCAAATAATGAATGGAGAATTCAACTGTGTAAAAATATTTTCTATAAAGGCGGGAACAAGTGATGATAATTAATAATTTATCGAAAATATGTGATTTTTCTATTTTTAATTTATAGGGGGTAGGGTAAGTCCGGTGTGAAAAATTTTGTTGTTGAAAATGATCAAATAATGAATTGGGTATTCAACTGTGTAAAAAGATTTTCTATGAATGTGGGAACAATTGGTGAAAATTAATTATTTATCGAAAACATGTGAATTTTCGATTTTTAATTTATTGGGGGTGTGGTAAGTCCGGTGTGAAAAATGTTTTTGTTGAAAATGATCAATTAATGAATGGGGAATTCAACTGTGTAAAAAGATTTTCCATGAAGAAGGGAACAATTGAAGAAAATTAATTATTTATCGAAAACATGTGATTTTTCGATTTTTAATTTATTTGGGGTGGGAGAAGTCCGGTGCGAAAAATGTTTTTGTTGAAAATTATAAACTAATGTATGGGAAATTCAACTATATAAAAAGATTTTCTATGAAGGAGGGAACAAGTGGTGATAATTAGTTATTTATGGAAAATATGTGATTTTTCGATTTTTAATTAATAGGGGGCGGGGGAAGTCCGGTGTGAAAAATGTTTTTGTTGAAAATTATAAATTAATGTATGGGGAATTCAACTGTATAAAAAGATTTTGTATGAAGGAGGGAACAAGTGGTGATAATTAGTTATTTATGGAAAATATGTGATTTTTCGATTTTTAATTTATAGGGGGTAGGGGAAGTCCGGTGTGAAATTTTTGTTGTTGAAAATGATCAAATAATGAATGGGGAATTCAACTGTGTAAAAAGATTTTCTATGAAGGAGGGAACAATTGGTAAAAATTAATTATTTTTCGAAAATATGTGATTTTTCGATTTTTAATTTATAGGGGGCGGGGGATGTCCGGTGTGAAAAATGTTTCTGTTGAAAATTATAAATTAATGTATGGGGAATTCAACTGTGTAAAAAGATTTTCTATGAAAGAGGGAACAATTGGAGAAAATTAATTATTTATCGAAAACGTGATTTTTTGATTTTTATTTTATAGGGGGTGGGGTAAGTCTGGTGTGAAAAATGTTTTTGTTGAAAATGATCAAATAATGAATTGGGAATTCAACTGTGTAAAAAGATTTTCCATGAAAGAGGAAACAATTGGTGAAAATTAATTATTTATCGAAAACATGTGATTTTTCGATTTTTATTTTATAGGGGGTGGGGGTAAGTCCGGTGTAAAAAATGTTTTTGTTGAAAATGATCAAATAATGAATGGGGAATTCAACTGTGTAAAAAGATTTTCTATGAAGGAGGGAACAATTGGAGAAAATTAATTATTTATCGAAAACATGTGATTTTTCGATTTTTATTTTATAGGGGGTGGGGGTAAGTCCGGTGTAAAAAATGTTTTTGTTGAAAATGATCAAATAATGAATGGGGAATTCAACTGTATAAAAAGATTTTCTATGAAGGAGGGAACAAGTGGTGATAATTAGTTATTTATGGAAAATATGTGATTTTTCGATTTTTAATTTATAGGGGGTGGGGGAAGTCCGGTGTGAAAAATGTTTTTGTTGAAAATGATCAAATAATGAATTGGGAATTCAACTGTGTAAAAAGATTTTCCATGAAAGAGGAAACAATTGGTGAAAATTAATTATTTATCGAAAACATGTGATTTTTCGGTTTTTATTTTATAGGGGGTGGGGGTAAGTCCGGTGTAAAAAATGTTTTTGTTGAAAATGATCAAATAATGAATGGGGAATTCAACTGTGTAAAAAGATTTTCTATGAAGGAGGGAACAATTGGAGAAAATTAATTATTTATCGAAAACATGTGATTTTTCGATTTTTAATTTATTGGGGGTGGGAGAAGTCCGGTGTGAAAAATGTTTTTATTAAAAATGAACAAATAGTGTATGGAGAATTCAACTGTGTGAAAATATTTCGTGTGAAAGAAGGAACAATTACTTAAAAATTATTTTTTCTTGTGAATGATGTTATAATTAATTTTTGGAATGAATGGGGGAGGGGTGGTTTTTTATTTTGAATATTTTGTTTTGTTCTACATGTTGTTTTGCCTAAATTAAAGGAATATTAAGACTTTTTTTTCAAATAAAAAAAAATGGAGTAAAATTATTATTATATTTTTATGGGGGTTGGGGGTGAGGTGTGAAAGTTTTTTTCTTTTTCAAGTTTTTAAAAGGTATATGGGGAGTATATCTAGGTGAAAGTAATGTTTTTTGAGGAGGGAACACATAGAGAAAATTAAGAAATAGAGAGAAAAAGGGTTGTTTAGGAGGTTGAAAGGGGTTGAAAATTGCGTTTATTAATTCCAACCTCTAGAAGAGATTATGCTGAATGCTTTAGTGAAGAAATGAATGCAAAATGTTGATTTTTAAAGTTTTTATGATCTATTGGCGAAATCTATTGGTAACTTCACACCCGTATCCCATGTCTCTATGATTCTGTTTCTGGTTAAAACACCAGCTTCTCCCAAAATTTTATTTTTTATAGGAATTAAGAATTGACTTTTTAAATTATCCGGTACATATTGCAAAATTTCTGCACAGCTATTTATAAAATCTTCTAAATTATTATTTTTCTTATCAAAAGTTACATTTAATAGACTACTGTAGTACGTCAGTGTTGCAATATCATTACTTACTGCCATATTTTTGTTTAAGTATTTAGAAATAAAGTAATAAAAAAAAATTAAATTAAGAACACAAAAATGTAAAAAAAAAATGGTTCCCAGTATTGTAAAAGTTATTTCACTTACATTAAAAGAACCGGAAGCATTTTCGACGACGACGGTGTCTAAGTAACTGCAGGTACAGATGATGACCTTCGCGGATGCTGACAGAGTCCTCCTTCTGGGGCACAAACGCTTGTGTCCAACTGGCTCGGTGTTCCGATGCGAATGCCTATTGAGTCCAGGGCACGTCGATGAATCTCCAGGTGGCTCTAAGTCCCGATTTGGCCGTCAACTGATCCTGGGGCACGTCGGCGATGATGTCTAGGTGGCTCTCCGGGTCTCGATTTTTTTTCAATTTATTGAATTTAAAATTACACAAATACTCTAATCACCTCCCAGAATTCCAATTCGACTGCGCCACTTGTAAAGTTTGGAGTTTTCTTTTATTAAGTTCTTTCTGGTTTATAAAACAATTTCAGAACATTACTGTACGAGAGTCAGGGAGAGTTTAAACAAAATATGTTTAATGAATGCATGCACAAGCCGGGGAGTACTTTGGAATTATTGATAGTTAATGTTGATCCCATCTGGAAACGAAATCTGGTTATTTTAAGAGGCCGTTATAAATGTCTCAATTTGTCATGGGTACGCGGTCCGACACGTCCCTTTTGAGTGCTCAAGCACAATTTTATTGCTTCCTCGCCTATTACCATTCTTCATTATTTCTCAAAAAAAACATATCTGTCTAAAAGCATCTGATTGCAAAATATTTCAAGATTTAATCTGTCGTGAAACCGAGTCTTATGAACATCTTCTGTTAGAACAACGCGATGCGCGACGTGTTTTTTTATGAATATCTAAAGCTTAGTGCGCGAACTATCGTTATTTTTTTATGTATTGATTATTTGAAACAAGCTGTATTTAGTGAGTGACGAAGTACAATCTTGCGTAATTTGTATAGGTGAAGCTGTGTTAGAAATGTTTTCCTATAACAACGACAAATGCAATCAAAAATCTAATTATTTGTTGCAGTTTTTTTTTTTACTTTTGAGGATTATATTAATTATACGAAATGAGCTGATGCGCTCTGTAGTGGCACTGTTTCGTGCGGTAATGATGTGGAAGTCGTCTCCACTTGAGTCGAGAGGATGTATTTAACTTAAGAGCGAAATTGCGCTTTGAGGTTCTTAGGCTCATTAGTAAGACACAAGTAACTCTGCTTCAAAGGGCAGAATGTTGAGGAAATTATACACTGAGGTTCTTAGGCTCGTCAGTGAGTATAAGTGACCACAAGTGAGACTGGTTTGAATCTACTTTATTTCATAAACTTACAGAATATATATACAAAAATATTGTTTACATATACAGATAAATACAGTAAACGCATTTGTCCGCTGACGTCATAACCCTAATGCTATTATAAATGTTTTTATATACTAATGTCCAAATAATATTTACAATTGCATTCCGATTGTTCGATAACAATAACGATCGGAATGCGTTTCTTCATTATCTCCTCCGCTAGAGATAATGCGGCGCGCGCTCTTCTTACTCGATCAGCGCGCGATGGCCTGTTTAATTTGGATTAAACACATTCAAAAACTCAAAACTTTTCATTCCATTTTTTTTATTGATTCATGTTGAAATTATCATTTGTATTATTATTATTATTTTATTTTGAGTAACAGTTAACTCTCTAATTTTTTTAGTTTTATTTTTTTTTTTAGGTGTACGTGTCTTAAAACAAATTAAATAAACAAGAAAAAAAAACAAACATTTTAACTTGGCATTAGAAATGAATTAAAATTAATTCAGATCCTTTTTTTACATGTAAATAGTAATTTAAAATGGATCATTCATTATGTTAATAATCTTAATCAAAACAAAACTTATTTCAAATGGATCATTCATTATGTTAATAATCTTAATCAAAACAAAATTAAAAATTATAGATTTTAGTTTTTTTTTTCATATTTGAACTCGATTTGTTATAACAAAATTTAAAAAAAAAAACATTTAGAAAGAATTTATTTATTTATTTATTTATTTATTTATTTATTTATTTATATTACGGACAAGTCTTACATAAGTCATATAAGAATCGTAGGAGATAACATTATACAGTCATCATAATATAAAATAAAAACTACACAAAACAAGTTAATATATAAATTAAAATATAAATTGGTTCACATATCTTAATTTCCATTGTAATGCTATACTGGGCGTTTCAACACATTGCAGTTTTACAAATAAATAAAACTAGATTTAAGATAAGAATGATTTTTGTAAAATGATAAAAAGACAGTTACAAACACGTTAAAATTTAATGTAAATTTAAGAATATGAAACTGTTGATACCATAGATCAGGACAAGTACAAACATGTTAAAATTTTATATAAATTATAATGACAAGAAAGTTAATAAAACAATGTAAGCGAATAATTAAATGACTAGAAACTAAGATCACAGGTCAGAAATTTATCGTAGGAATTGAAGGTAGAGTTAATCAGAAAGTGTTTTAACTCTCGCTTGAATTCCCTAAGAGGCAATTGTCTTACATTTGTAGGTAATTTATTAAAGAATTTTATTGCAAAGTAGTTTGTGCTAGTATATGACTTGCTTAGTCTCATTTTTTCTGATATATATTCGTCTTATATCTAGTTTTATGATGGTGGTGCGTGGAGGTAATATATTTGCTGGCTGCTTTCTTATATACAATAGCGATTCTAAAATATTGGCATGCATTCTGATCTAAACCCTAATCCATTTATAATTCTGATTGCTTTTCATTCTTCTTATTTTGGATTCATTTAATATAAGTTCGTTTTGCTCGCACCAATTACTCACTAAATTATTTGTGATACAGTTTTTTGCTTGGGCTTCTGCAGCGGTACTACCCGCATCGGTACTGTCATCCGCAAATAGAAATGTATCCGAGTTTCCTATATGAGAGGGTAGGTCATTTATAAAAATGATAAAAAAATAATGGCCCTAAAATTGACCCTCGTGGGACACCTCGCTTAACACGTCTATGTGTAGATTTATGTCCACGTAAATGTACTGACTGGCATCTCTCTGACAGGTATGATTTCAATAATTGTAGGCTATTTTCAACAAACTAGTAAAGTTTTAGTTTTGTTATAAGTAAGTCATGAGACACACAGTCAAAAGCTTTACTTAGATTTAAGAAAGAGACCATTGATGAATTCTACCTTTCAAATGTTTCAAGAATTCTATTACTGAGAGCAAGCACAGCATCACCAGTTGACATACATTTACAAAACCCAAACTGAGCATTAGTAAAAAGATTATTATTTTCAAAATAATTCAAAATTTGATTATTTAATACTAGTTCTACAACTTTTGATAGAACCAGTAAGATGGAAATTGGTCTATAGTTGTTTATGTCACTGGAATTACTTTTCTTGGGTTTTCATACGTACGATCTCGTTTATTAACTTAGTAAGTGGAATAACCACTATGTCTTTTACACACTTAATAATGTCTATGGATAGGTTGTGGTTATCTGTACACTTACAATTTTTAATTTTCTGAAGAGCATCTCTCACAATATTTGAACTAACATCACTAAAGCAAAAATTTAAATGATTTGAAACATTTATGTTTGGATTTGTAGATGCAGGGGGAGAGTTCTTGAGAAGATTCTCGGCTATGTTACTAAAAAAAATATTAAAGTCATCACAAGATATATTATCACAGGTTGTTTTGATTGAAAGTTTATTTCTATCACAGTTTATCATATTCCATGCTGCCTTCGTTTTATTTTTTGCTCCTTGAATAAATGCATCAGAAGCTTTCATTTTAGTATTTCTTATTGCTATTTTATAATTCAGTTCATAGCTCTTTTTAGTTAATAGGAGATTTTCAGTGGGATAATTTTTATACATTTCTTGAACTAAATGTACACCCTCCCTCATACTTCTTATTTCATTGTTAAACCAATTTAATTTGACTTTTTTATTTGAATCTATTTTTATTCATTTTATAGGAAAGCAAATATTAACAGCATGTTCTTACAAATTAAATAATGTATACCATTTAGTATTAATATCTAGTAGTGGATCATTGACAAAGTTCCAGCTAGCCATGGAAATTACGTTGAAACTTACTTACCGAAAAGTGTTATCGGTCGATGCATTTTAATGAATGACTCATATTCAAATTTACAAAACTGCCTTCCTGTTTTTTTAGTAGAATTTTAGTCTTATTTTTTTAAGAATTAAAAGTGTTTACTTTTTCATGTTGATATTCTGTATTGTATATTTAATGAATTATTTCATATCTTGGTTACACAATAAAATATCATTTCTTTTTTTTTGACGAAAAACATCTTATTTAAATAAAAATACTTGTCCTTTCTCCTACTTATTTTTTATTTTACTAGATTACTGAAGATGGAAACATAGTTTCCGAAATATATCTAGTAAAATAAAAAATAAGTAGGAGAAAGGACAAGTATTTTTATTTAAATAATTAAAGTCTCCACAACCAACAATCAACATAAAGAAGATTAGAAAAACATCTTGTTGAGTTTATTGCTCATTTTGATGTATGTGAAGCTTTGCGGACAAAGTACGCGCGCGGGGCTACTTTGCAACTTTCAATATTAACGAAACTAAGTACACAATCATGTTCTCCATACTTCAGAACCCAGAAATACAAAATTTCAACATAATAATGTTAATACTTATTGAATAATTCATTTATAAATACGGGCCAAATTTAGAAGTTATATTCGAACGAAAATCGATACATTAATAAAAAAAAAATGGTGATGTGTCCATCATGGCACTTTCCCCGGTGAATACGGTCAAATAACTTTCTGATAGAAAATTTAATAGGGAAGCAAAATGATTAATAGAAAAAATTGATTGTTATCTTTTAAAGTTAAACCCGAGTATTTAGAAGAATATTGTAATTATGTGTGTTATTTCTTACCTTACAATAGGTTAAAATCATTCCTCCACACTCTTCTTCATTTTTGCAAACTGGAGGCGTTTGCGAATGATAAGTTGAATTTGACGGCACTTTGACGTTTTATTTGTCATTAAAATAATTATTTTAAAAATTAAAATCTCTAAGGGAATTTATCAGATAAATGCTTATAAAATGAAAACCGGAGGTCCTACAATAAAAGTTTTATAACAGAAATTATTTATTTTCCAAGATCTAAAACTTTTATTTGAAACATTTTTCTATCCGAATTAAACAATGAAAAATTGCTAAGAGTAAAGTTGCACTTAATGAGTTTTGATTCTAACCAAAAGCTTTTCAGATCATTCCACTGTTATATAAAGCTTAGATATAAAGTTTGGTCTTAATCCATTTAGCCGTTTAGGCGCTATCGCGGAAACACACAGACACACAGACACACAGACACACAGACACACACACACAGACATTTTTCAAAACTCGATGGAATGAACTCAGGGGACCTCAAAACGTGCATATTTGTTGAAATTGGCGGTTCGAAAATTTTCACGATCACAATACTTTCCCTTGGACAGGGGTCCGGGGAAAGTAAAAATCATATCTTTGTAACCGCTTGAAAAATATGTTTGCATTTTTTTGTTTAAACTCAAACATGTATGCTTCAAATTATGAAAGAACCACTTTAATATCTTAAATAGTTTATGAATTAAAAATTATTAAAATTAACTAATTTTAAAACATGAATTTTAATTTAGCGAATCTCGCACAAGTACAGTTCAAGTAGGTACGAAGTCTGCTTCACATCAGAACATAGCCACAAGTTTCGTTTTTTTTTTTTTAGGAAAGAAATAATTTTTCAATTTTCGAACCGATATTTTGAGATATTATTTTTTACGGGTGTGAAGTTACCCATAGATTCGAGCCATATATCATAAATTGGTTAAAAATCATAATTTTTGAAATTTTCTTTCACTAGTGTATTCGTTTTAGATCAAACTATAGATTGAAATAAGCCGACAGCCACCCCCATCAACCCTTCCCCACCACTAAATAATTTTTATTTTCTATTTTCGGGGTTGGTTTTTTGAGATAATAGATTTATTTTTATTTCCACGTATTCCCCATACATTTATTAGTAATCCCAAGAAAAAACGTTTTTCAAACCGGACCTCCCTCACCCCACAAAAAATTAAAATCTGTTAGACCCCATAAATTGCCTAAAAAGCATTTATTTCGAATTATTTCTTCACTGGCTTACTCTAAGCAATTCATTTTATTTAATAAAACATGCAAACGCCTTAAGACACCCTGGTCAACCCCCTACCACCCCTTCCAAAATTAAAGTTCTCATTTTCCAAATTGGTTTGTTCAGACTTTAGAATTATATTTATATAGTCGCATTCTCCATACGTACTTCAATAAGCATAATTCGGAAAATTTTTCACACCGCATATCCCTACCCCTAAATATTTTTTCACAAAAGTGATTAATTTTCGGGGTTAGTTTTAGCAGCCATAGATTTAAAAATGTTACCGGCGTATTCAGCATCCCATGCTCCTTCATTTCCATTAAAAACATTTTTCGTAGCTCCCTTACATCAACCCCCGGAGGGGTTCAAACAAGTCTTATACTAGAATATAAATGTTTAATTTTCGGGGTTGGTTTTAGACTAAATTAAAGTATATATTCAATTGAATTTGGGGGATTTAATAAAAATTTCTTAAAATTATTTTTTATAATAATTTTGTATAATTAAACAAAAAAATTAACATTGTAGTGACAATATATATAATTTTTGTGTTATACAAACAAAGTTTAAAGTGTTTTATTCATATAATTTAACATTAAAATAAAATTAATTATTGAATGATTGTTAAACACTAATTTGAAATAAAAAATCTGTTATTTTGACTTGGCTTGAATGTCGTATAAAAATGTTACATTGTAAATTAAAAATTTCAGGATAAAATCATAAGTGTTATACTTATCATAAAAAAATAGTTTTAAAATTTGCAAATAAAAACTGACCTGACTCTACATTCTATTCAAAAAGTTTCCAAGGAAAGCGGAAATTGAATTTCATTTGCAATTATTTGGGGGTGGGAGAAGTCCGATGTGAAAAATGTTTTTGTTGAAAATGATCAATTAATGTATGAGGAATTCAACTGTATAATAAGATTTTCAATGAAGCAAGGAACAATTGGTGAAAATTAATTATTTATCGAAAACATGTGATTTTTTGATTTTTAATTTATAGTGGGTGGGGTAAGTCCGGTGTGAATAATGTTTTTGTTAAAAATGAACAAATAATGTATGGAGAATTCAACTGTACAAAAATATTTCGTATGAAAGAAGGAACAATTACTTAAAATTTATCATTTGTTGTGAATGATGTTAGAATTAATTTTTGGAATGTATGGGGGAGGGGTGGTTTCTTATTTTGAATATTTAGTTTTATTCTACATGTTGTTACGCAAAACATTAAAATAATATTAAGACTTTTTTAAATAAAAAAAATGGAGCTAAATTATTATTAATTTTTTATGGGGGTTGGGAGTGAGGTGTGAAGGATTTTTCTTTTTCAATATATTAAATTAAAATGATTTGAAAATAATTAATAAATTATTTCCACATTTAGCTCTGTGACTTTTGACTTACGTTACGTAAGTACGTTAAACAAATGCACATTAAAACAACTACTTCCCGGGCAAATACCCACGCCGGACATTGAATTACATAATGTACACCTGCTGTTGCACATCAATAAAATATTGCGTAATGCAACAAATTTTGATCCGAGAAATATTTCATGTAAAAACAGCAAAAGGAACGTTACTTAATATAAAGCTATCTGCAGACACGTGTTTCGGGATCTATCCCTTGTCAGTACAGCTATGCCTTACATAAATCAAAGATGTTAAAATAAATCAATTAAATTAATTCCAGCACAATCAGCAAAATTAAATCAATTATATTAAATTAAAATAAATCAATTTAAATTAAATTAAACCAAATTAATTCAATTTAAATCAAAACCGAATAAAATTAAAGGAAAAGAATTAAAACAAATTAATTAAAAAGAGCGAACCTCACCTGCCGCGCTCAGTGATAGTAATGACTGGCAGAGGAAGGACATGCGTTCTTGTATTGTTGTTATCGTTAATTCATAAAAAACTCCAGTCAGAGAGCTGAATGTGGAAATAATTTATTAATTATTTTCAAATCAATTTTATTTAATATATTTAAATAGCTGTGAATGAATACTCTTTTCTATATACACATAATCCAAATCCAGGTAAATAAGATTAAATACCAGGCGCTCTAAATCGTTAGACATTTAGTAACAAAAAATCTCCTCCTCCTCATCTTTTGGGCCATTGAATCTTGTATTTGTAAATATCGTTTTAATTACAGCAAACTAATAAGTTTTTACAATTGATATTGAATATTTATTATAAACAATGGAGGTATTATTACTTCTTTATTGGATACAAATGGTCAGGATTATATCTACATATTCGAAGAAACAGAATATATGAGATAATTTAATTAATAAAAAAATAAAAAAAAAATATTTTGGTATTTTTTATATTTTCTTAATATGAATAGTGAAAATATCATAAAAGTCTAAACTAAATCTCAATTACACAATGCAAACGAGGGGAATTTAAATGAGGGCAAGCACATCTGGCAATTTATGAGCGTTTCTGACCATTTCGGAAATCCATAAATCTATTTAATGGATGTGTTAAGTGTTTGTTTTTAAGTGGATACTCGATTCACTCTCGGGGTTGTAAAAATTGTTTGGAGGTCTGGTCCTGCTCGCCTTTTTTTAACCCTGTCTGGAAACGAAATCTGGTTATTTTCAAAAGGCTGTTATAATTTTGTGATTAACACTTTCGAAGACGTTTTTAAAAAGCAATTTATTACTACACGCTACAACTTACAATCGATAACTGATTTGAGTTAATTATTTACGATTATTTTATATTATAAATTCTGATTACAATGTATAATTGAAATTGATGATACAACATATTTCTTCATGTCAGGTGCGGTCGCGGGTTGGAATCGCTGACGTGTTGTCTCGGTGTCCGTATAGGTTTCAAATGATGTTGTTACATAACTCCTCCCCTCTTAGATGGGAAGATTGAGCTGGTGAGATCTTCGATTCTTCATTGGTTTTGGGCTCCGTTCTGTGTCTTCCTTTTAGATAATTGTAGACCTTGTATGTTATTATTGATACGGTTGCACTTCCGATTATGGACAAAATTATCCATGGTATGATTTTGATTACTTCTGCTTCTTTGTCTTGCGGGTTGACTTGGACGTTGTTGATTTGTCTTCCTAAGTCGTGTATCTCTTCCAGATTGATTTTCTCTAGATGGAGACTAGAGCGGCTTGTTTTATGTTCCGTAATTTCATCCATCCGAAGTGGAGGCAAGATGTACGGCTCTGATCGTTGGACTTCTTCTCTGTTGTATATTGTTTGATTAGAAACGGATATGCTGCATGATGGTGGGATGGTAATGAGGCTTGGTCCATGTATGGTGGAATAATGCTTTTCTTTACAATGTTCCAAGAGTTGGACACCTTCTTCCTTCGGAATAATGACAGCATAACTGGAGGATAATTGATCGACAATGGTTTCCTTAACATACGCGGTGGTAAAAATACATTTTTCTTGGGTCGTCTTTTGAATGTAGTTCGGGATACAATCATCTTGATGCGCGATCCTTGGGTTGTTGCAGATAAAGATGTCTTCTAATTTTGGGCATTCGGAAGGTTCGTAGAAACTTTAGTGCCAGGTATGGGTAGTTAGGAATGATAGTAAGATTTTTGTAAGGAACGGGGTAAAGTTCGTAAAGATGATAAACATGGGGTTTAGTTATTGGAAAGTGTATTGCGAAAATTATTCTTTCTTGATGGAAGGATATTTGTAAACTTGCTAATTGATAGTAAGTTCTACTATCTTTGAATTCAATTATTTTTATTAATACGAATCAAGTATTATAAAAATTTCTAAGAGATTTTAAAATTATAATTAGATTGGTATGACTAATTACTGTGCTATGCAGTGTGTTTAATTTTGCAAACATGATGGCATTCTCAATGTTATCTAAGATCGTGACTAATTGTTGTCCATTAAAAATGATTTGATTTAGGATTGATTGCAATTGAAGATATTCATCGAATGAGAATATGGCTCTTGACAAAGATTTTTCTAGTTCTTCGATTTTTAATGCAATATTTTGTTGGTTGATTACCAAGCTAGTAATGGTTTTGTTGTAATTATTTATTATTTGATGATTTAGAGAGATCTGTTGTAATACGCTAACATGTACAAGCTTTGATTCGCTTTTCAGTTTTGAGATGCTTTGTTCGTAATAAGTTCCGTCATCATCATCTAGTGTACCGAACAGCCATTTATTGATTTTTCCTACAACATTTAATAGTCCTCTTTTGAATCTATTAATAGGTTTAATATTTTCGAGTTTTTGAGAAGCGTCGTTGATAATGTAGTCTGCATGATCAATTAATTCTATTATTGGGAGAAAGTTTACGGTTTCGTTTTTACTAAATGTTGAATTTCTGAATGTACGTTTTATGGTGGAAATTTGTGAAGTTAATGTTAAAGTTTGATTCGTTAATGATGCTAACTCTATGTAATGAAGAAATGTATGTTTAGATGAAACTAATTTAGAATTACCTAGTTTGAAAGGTAATATACCGGCAGTAATCGGTGTGACTTTAAATTCTTCCGGAACTATTTGGTGTATCCAAATGATCGCTACGAAGATTTCGATTTCCTTCATTCTGTAAATCATTGGGTTTGATTAGTTTTCTGGGTTTTTCAATAATATTTTTGTGACGCGCTCCATGTTTTGTAACTAGTTTAATGTCTTTATTTTTCAGTGTTTGTGTCTTAATAAAACGGGGTTTGTGTTTAGCAGAACGATGTAGTTGTTTGATGTATGCCGTATTATTTTCTTTGTATTCTACTGGATCTTCGCGATTCTCGTTCAATTTCGAAATCAATGCAATTTTCTTTTCCTCGTTTGTGACTTTTACTTTCTCGTGAAGAATTTTCAATAGACTTTTATGTTTCTGGTTGTATTCATTTAAGATATCGTGTTCGGTTGTTTCCAAACATTTATCTGTGTTACCGTATACGATCTCAAATGGTGTAAATTTTGTCGAGCTGTGGATGGAATTATTGTAACCAATAATAGCATATTTCATTAGGGTATCGATATGATCGTTAGGGTGTTGAAGAAGTAAACATCTTATAGAATCTGCTAATGTGGAGTGAAAGCGTTCTACTGGGGAATTGCTATTTGAATTTCTTATTGTGGTATAGTGTAAGTTGATTTTGTGCAGTTTACAAAACTCTTGTAGTAGTTGATTTTTGAATTCATTTCCTTGATCTACTATTATAGATTGAGGAATTCCATGGTGACTAATGTAAGATATAATATTATTCATTACGTTTACACTAATTATTGATTCGATTGGGTAAGCTTGACCGTATTTAGAAAAGGCGTCAATGATTGTCAGAAAGTTCCTGTTTTGCACTCTAAAAATGTCAATGTGCAGAGTATCGAATGGTTTCGAATATGTAGGAGTAATTGAAAACTTGATTTTAGGAGGATGACGGTCGTATTTACCCGTTTGGCATATTTCGCATCTGTTTATGTATTCTTGTACCATTTTAGTCATATTTGGCCAGTAGTAGTATTTATTTAATTGCTGAACCGTCTCGTTGATACCACGGTGGCAGCTTTTCGTCTCATGAGCATACTGAATTTTTAAATTCTGCTCGTTGATGTCCGTAATGTCAAGTAGTACTTTGGTGGATTGATTAAATTTTAATGAGTTGGGTTTAAAATGTGACTGCATAATATGGACTACTTTTGTCATTAAGTCTTCTTCTTCAAAGTAAATAGCATGAGATATTTGTGGTGAAATTCTGGTTTTCATGAATTTAATTAGTTCGGAAGTAAACTTGTTTTTTGGAATTGATACTATAGTTCTTTCTTTTGTAGCAAAAGGTTTAAACGATTTTATGAATGTTTGGCCTGTGTCGTTGGTTTTCATTATGATTTGGTTATTAAAAATATTCAGTGCCTTTTCAGTGATGGGTATTTCAAGTACTGGGTGTTCAACAGAAGTGTGCACAGTCTCATTTGTTTCAGGGGGTCGAATTACAACGTCTTGAAGAATGTTGACGTTTTTTGGTGTAGTTTGACTTGGTATACCAACAATTGCGTCTGGTTCAGTTTGGGATAAATCTGATGGTTTGTTATTTATATACCATTCGATTTCTTCAGAAGGGTCTTCTGTATCTGAATAGCTGGGGTTAGCTATTATTGATTCTGATTCAAATGCGTTTAGTTCGATGCATGAAAGCGCATCTGCGTTGGTATTAATTTTACCCTTTTTGTATTTGATGTCGTAGTCAAATTCTTCTAGTTTCATTAAAGAAATTTCTTTTGCACCAATTGCAATTTTTTTCTTGTTTTCGTGGGGTAATCTATGAAAATATGGAATTTCAATAAATTCATTAAATAGTCTTTGATGAGCAAAGTCTATAGTTAAATTTAATTTGGTTATGTCCCTAAGTCCAATGAGTCCATCGAAAAATTCATGAAAGTCGTATAGCAGTACATTTAATTTTAAGTCTGAATTGAATTCATCAAAAGCGGGTATGTTTGCTTTATATCTAGTAGGAGATTGTCCGTTGCATGTTCTCACGACAGCATTTTCGTGATAAATGCATTCAGGGTAATATTTTTCAACAATAGAAGGTTTTAAAATAGATGTAAAGCATCCAGTGTCAATTAATAATTTTAATGGTGGGTTTTGAATTTTTATGTATGCTAATGGATTTGGGCTGAGTTCATTATTTATTTCGACTATTTCGGGCGAGTTTTCCGGCTGGCTTCTTGAAAATTTTCAAATTGAAATTCGTCTGGCATATCTTGGTCAAGAGTCTCATGATTGTTTTGAGTTTCGTTTTCAAAATAATTATTGTAATTTATGTCTGCATTGTCAATTTGATGTAATCCTTCTGATTCGAAATCTTGATTGTTGATGTTATAAAGTTCTTCAGAAATAAAGTTACGTGGTCCATTGCTTACGAAATGGTTTTGATATTGGTTTGCACGGGGTTGAGAGAAGTTTCTCGTTGAGTTTCTTGTGCATATTGACATCGGTTGTACCGTTTGTTGTCTAGAATATTTTGAGTTATGACTTGTAGTCGACATTGATGTCGAAATTTGATTTTGTTGGAAATTTCGGCCTTGTGTCGCGAAAACATTTTTTTTTTGCTTGGAAGTTGTCGGGTTATCTAATGTATATTGGAAGTTTTCTTCCTCTATGACGTAATTAACTGCGTCTTTCAAGGAATCAGGTTCCCTAAGACGAATTATGCTCTGTAAATGACCTTTAAGGCCACGAATGAATGTTTTCAAAGCGGTACTATCGAATTGTTCGAGATGAACCAACTTGGCTGATGGGGTTAACTCAGATAAAGAATT
This sequence comes from Philonthus spinipes, assembly GCA_963082785.1. Lineage (NCBI taxonomy): Eukaryota > Metazoa > Arthropoda > Insecta > Coleoptera > Staphylinidae > Philonthus > Philonthus spinipes. The sequence continues at coordinate 10,731,266 of OY720323.1, read as the reverse complement.
TATTTTTGATGCTAACTTACTACGAGCGCACTGGATTCGCTCTGCAAAATCCAAAGGTTTTTCATTTTTGTTGGGCTTTAAATTAATTAAGTCTTGTACAAGGAAATCGTAATTACGTAGATCGCCGAATCTGTGTCTTAAATTTGTCCGTATTTCGTCCCATGTGTTCAATTCAGTACGGGATCCAATTGCAATTAACGCACGGTCGCGCAATTTGCTGATTACGGCTTTAATTAAGAATTTGTTGATTTGTTCGTTATTTAATGCACGATACTCAGATAACACTGATTCGCAACGATTAATAAAAATTTCAGTTAGCTCACTACTACCATCGAAATTTGGAATGGTGTCAACATTTAATTTTAATAATTGATAGTCAATAGTAGGTGCACTATTTCTATCCATGGTTAAATTATTTACTTGAGAAGTAAGATTATTAATTTCTTGATTCATTGTTATCAATTAGCAAAATTTACTTAATATTAGGAAACAGAGGATTTGGCACAATACCTTGATGTCAGTCAAATCTGTCTGATCTCTGGAGTTCTCGATTGCAGTGGGTTCCTGGGTCGGTCGATTCCGAAGTTGCTCCAGGTGGGTAGTGTGATCGGCTTTCTGTTGTCTTCTGATTCTTGATTTCGTGTTAATGGTTAAAACCAAAATTCCGACGTAAAATTTTGCGGTCTCGATGCCGTGAACTTATTTTCGCGGAACCACGAAATCCTACCGACTGCGCCAATTTTGTGATTAACACTTTCGAAGACGTTTTTAAAAAGCAATTTATTACTACACGCTACAACTTACAATCGATAACTGATTTGAGTTAATTATTTACGATTATTTTATATTATAAATTCTGATTACAATGTATAATTGAAATTGATGATACAACATAATTCTTCATGTCAGGTGCGGTCGCGGGTTGGAATCGCTGACGTGTTGTCTCGGTGTCCGTATAGGTTTCAAATGATGTTGTTACATAACTTCGTGATACCGAGTCTTATGAACATCTTCTGTTAGAATAACGCGATGCGCGACGTGTTTTTTTTACGAATATCGAAAGCTTAGTGCGCGAACTATCGTTATTTGTTTACGTGTTGATTATTTGAAACAATCTGTATTTAGTAATTATAATCTTGAAAATAGGTGAAGCTTTGTTAGAAATGTTTTCCTATAACAACGACAAGTGCAATCAATTATCTAATCATGTGTTAAGTGAGTTTTTTTTTACTCTTGAGGATTATATTAATTATACGAAATACCTGTGGTAAGTGTCTTAAAAGTAAACAAAGAAGTAAAGTTTTAATGACATATAAATGAACTTGCAGTTTTCTTCATTATAAAAATATACTTCCTACAATGAATTTTCTCTTAAACTTTATAAATCCCACGCAATCGAAATTTGCTTCGATAATTACTGAATTTCAAAACTGATCTGCCCTCACAAGTTATTACTTTATTTTCTCCTACATGCTTTTTTTAAATATTATTTCTATATCAAGTTAAAACGATATGTAATCAACATGTATTCCTCTTTTCCTACTTAGCTAGGATATACCTGAATTAAAATAAACTAAATTAACAAAATTTCTTAAATTTTCATAAAATAAAAATAAAATTATTAAAATTTTGACGGGGGTGCAGTTACCAATAGATTTCGCCAATAGATCATAAAAACTTTAAAAATCATTATTTTGAATTCATTTTTTCACTAAAGCATTCAGCCTAATCTCTTCTTAAGATTGGAATTAATAAACGCAATTTTCAACGCCTTTCGACGTCCTAACCATCCCATTTTCTCTCTATTTCTTAATTTTCTCTATGTGTTCCCACGTAAAAAAACATTACTTTTTTTGCCTAGACATACTTCCTATATACCTTTTAATAAATTGAAAAAGAAAAAACATTCACACCTCACCCCCAACCCCCTTAAAAAATTTAATAATAATTTTGCTCCAATTTTTTTTATTTAAAAAAGACTTAATTTTCTCTTAATTTACGCAAAACAACATGTAGAATAAAACAAAATATTCAAAAAAAAAAAACACCCCTCCCTTATTCGTTCCAAAAATTAATTATAACATCATTCACAACAAATAATAAATTTTAAGTAATTGTTCCTTCTTTCACATAAAATATTTTTGTACATTTGAATTCTCCATTCACCGTTTGTTCATATTTAACAAACATATTTTTCACACCGGACTTTCCCCACCCCCTATAAATTAAAAATCGTAAAATCACATGTTTACGAAAAATATTTAATTTTCACCAATTGTTCCTTCCTCCATAGAAAATCTTTTTATACAGTTCAATACACCCTGCACTAGTTTTTAATTTTCAATAAAAATAATTTTCATACCGGACTTCCGAAATTTCGAAAAATTACATAATATAATAATATAACATTCGTTTTCACAAATATATTATGAATTTTTGTCATTTTTCTGTAAATCAATTTTTGAAGTTTTATATGGAAAACTTTTTTTCACTGCACTTTATGATTATTGAATTTATTTATTTATGGTCCATTTGAAAGTCAACAACATGGACCGTAAATCAATTCATTCATAACAGTGTTGACTAGAATATTTCGAAAAAAGGCAATTTTTTCATTGAATAAATATTTCAAACAAATAGATTCGTATATCCGTAAATTATAAAAAATATGTGCTGAAACAGCATTAAGATTTTAGCGAGTAAACTTCATTTAACTGTAGAACTGCTGTGTATGAAATTGAAAACGATTAAAAATAAATAAGAAGAACAAGTAACATTAAAACAATTAAAAAAAAACAGCAAACCATGGATTTGTTATTAATTTTTATTACAACTAAGAGCACCATTCTGTGCCTGTAGCATTTTTAAATCTATGGGAGTTAAAACCAGCCGCGAAAATTAAACATTTTTGTGAAAAATTATTTAGGGGTAGGGATATGCGGTGTGAAAGATTTTCATAATTCGGAAAATCTTTCACACCGCTTATTGAAATACGTATGGAGAATGCGACTATATAAATATAATTCTAAAATCTGAACAAACCAATTTGGAAAATGAGAACTTAAATTTTTGACGGGGTGGTAGGGGGTTGGCCAGGGTGTCTTAAGGCGTTTGCATGTTTTATTAAATTGAATTAATTGCTTTGAGAAAGCCAGTGAAGAAATAATTCGAAATAAATATTTTTAAGCAATTAATGGTCTCGAATAGATTTTAATTTTTTGGTGGGTGAGGGGGGTCCGGTTTGAAAAATGTCATTTCTTGGTATTACTAATAAATGTATGAGGAATAGGTGTAAATGAAAATAATTCCATTATATCAAAAAACCAACCCCGAAAATCGAAAACGAAAGTTATTTAGGGGTGGGGAAGGGTTGATGGGGGTGGCTGGCGGCGTTTGCTTATTTCAATCTATAGTATAAAGTAAAACGAATACACCAGTGAAAATAATTGATTTTTAACCATTTTATGATCTATTTCTTAAATCTATGGGTAACTATACACCCGTAAAAAATAATATCTCAGAAGATCGGTTCGATAATTGAAATTTGTGGCTATGTTCTGTCTGTTAAACCAGACATCGGACCTATTTGAACCGTACTTTTGCGAGATTCACTAAATTAAAAGTAATGTTTTAAAATTAGTTTATTTTAATAATTTTTAATTCATAAACTATTTAAGACATTAAAGTGGTTCTTTCATAATTATAAGCCCACATGTTCAGTTTAAACAGAAAAAAATTGCAAACATATTTTTCAAGCGGTTACAAAGATATGATTTTTTATTAATGTATCGATTTTTGTTCGAATTTAACTTCTAAATTTGGCCCATGTTTATAAATTAATTATTATTCAATAAGTATTAACATTATTATGTTGATATTGTAAAGTTTAGAGTTTTTCTTTAGAGGTTCTTTCTGGTGAGGTGATGTGTAATTAAATTAATTAAATGCAATTGTAATAATTTAATTGTACGACTCCAAGTTTATAAAACAATTCAACCACATTACTGCACGAGGGTCAGGGAGAGAGAGTGACACATTTAAAATCTCTAAACTAAAATGTAAAATCTGTTTTATCAATGCATGCACAAGCCGGGGAGTACTTTGAAATAATTGATATTTAATTTGTATTCTTCCCAGGCTTATCTATGCATTCTTTGTCATCCAAAATAAACACAATTCTGCCAATGATATTTTGGTGAACTTTAATCACATAAATACAAATATTTAATATCACTAACAGAAATGTGAACTCGGGAATTGATATTAAATTATGAAATAATAAATACATTACAATATTTTGTATTTCTGGGTTCTGAAGTATGGAGAACATGATGGTGTACTTAGTTTCGTTAATACTGAAAGTTGAAAAATATCGCCGCGCGCGTACTCGTGTCCGCGAATTCGTCAATAGGAAACACTGTGCAATGAATCCAGTATGAACCCGGCACTTCCACAATGAGACTTTTTTTTTTTTTCAAAAATATTTATTTAAAGAAAACAACAATTGTTTAACCGTTTATTCATAATTATAAGTAATATCAAGGTCAATTGAATACTACAGAACAAATTTATTCTTATAAATTCTAAAATATTCATAATACATATACTTTAAAATAATATTTCCCAAACAGTGCACATTTTTTCCAATTTTCTTTCAGAAATAGTTTAAACAATGCTCCTAGAAGTAATATAAACATTCCGAAATGCTTGCCCATTTATGGTTTGTCTTTACACATTGTGAAGAAATCTTTTTATTGCTTTATTTATCAAATTAATTTGATCTTCACGTAACTCCATAAATAAAAAAATGAAAAACTAATTTACGAACGGGGATATGTTCTTATATGCAATACAAACAATCATAAATTCGTGCAGTATGGTTATTTTTTCCTTCTTTAATTGTAAAAAGCAAATGCTAAACACACGTTTAGTGTGAAATTCCGAGATTAATGGTTTTAATAAGCAGTTGCTTTCGGCATATATTTTCAGCATGTGCTTAAATTGAAATAAACGCTTCTTAAAATAATCCTCCGTTATCTTTGCCAGGTAATCGTTGATATTTACCGATTTTTTACAAACAAAACTATATTATATATATATACATTCATATATCCATATATTCCTTATAAAAAAAGATGATTTTCAATGTTAAGGGGTGAGTTTTTTTCGATGTTCTCTATGGGGATCTCGGAAATTATAAGAGATAGAAAAACGGTTAAATGGGGAAAGAAGTGTAGTTTTATAAGACGAATAAAATTACACTTTCAAAATATTTGAAAAAGTCAAGGGTATCTAGAATTTTTGAAAAAAGTAAAATGTATCAATTTTTTTTAAATCAATACATCTCTATTATTATCATAGATAGAAAAAAACTGTAAAGGATAAAGTTGTAGAAAATTTTACACAGATTAATAACAAAAAATCAAAAAAAAAAAAATTCGCCCATATTTTGGGAGATATGACACAAACTTACCTTTTTTTAAATGGAAACAATAGTTTGCTATGATTTTATTAAAAGGGCTACTTTTTTCCCTTTAATCGTATATAACATATGCCATAGTTATTTTTAAAATAAAATAGGTTACAGTCGTTTTTAATTTTGCCATACATAAAAAAATAGTTAGCCATGAAAAAGACAAAAGTAAAACAATTGCAGTTGTTTATTCTAAACTCACATTAATTCATTTCCATATTTGGTTTGTTTCGATAAGTTTGTTTTGTATTTTTTTGGTGTTGTAAGTTTTTTAAAGTGATAATGAATTTTTTCAACGAAGAAAAGCGTGATATGCTTGTTTGTTACATTCAGTGTAATAAAGACGCTGCGGTTGCTGCAGAACAATATTATAATTAATATATCGATCGTCGGCAGTCATCTTTACCAACATTCAGAAGAATTTACCACAATTTGGGTGAGTACGGATCCTATACAAAGCGTACTGTTGTACGAGTTTTGAAAAAAACATAAATATCACCCATATAAGGTATCAATTTCACAAAATTTACATGACGGTGATACCAATAAGAAAATGGCCTTCTGTATTTGGTACAAAAACATGTGCCAAGAAGATAATACGTTCCCTACAAAAATAATTTGGACAGATGATACGCGATTTACTAATTGTGGGATTTCTAACCCATTTAAATCGATGATTTAAATTTATCAGTACGGGTAAGATTGAAGTGGTTTCAACACGACGGAGCTCCACCTCATAGCACGTTGGCTGTGCGAAACCATTTAAATGATGCTTTTCCTAATTCATGGGTGGGAAGAAATGGACCAATCCTATTGCCACCTAGATTACCCGACCTATCCGTTTTAGACTTTCAAATCAATCCGTGGAGGATCTTAGACTAGCCGTACTTGAAACATTTTATTCTATTGACAGAAAAAAAGTCAAAAAACCACAAATACGATTTTAAAAAGATGTACTTTATGCCATAATAATAGTGGTGGACTTTTTGAACATCTTATGTAATATTTAAAATTATGGGCAATTTTTTTTGTTATTAATCTGTGTAAAATTTTCTACAACTTTGTCTTTTACAGTTTTTTTCTATCTATAATAATAATAATAGAGATATATTCATTTAAAAAAATTGACACATTTTACTTTTTTCAAAATATCTAGTTACTCTTGACTTTTTCAAAAATTTTGAAAGTGTCATTTTATTCGTCTTATAAAACTACATTTCTTTCCCCATTTAACCGTTTTTCTATCTCTTATAGTTTCCGAGATCGCCATAGAGAACATCGAAAAAAACTGACCATGTATTTTAAAATTTTCTGCTTTTTATTACAATGAAATTAAACACGGAAAATTTTTGGCAATGATAAAAAAAATCGATCAATCCCTTTTTCCAACTGCAAAAAAATTCTTACACTGTAAGTTTTACAAACATCTATTGAAACAACAACTTCCCTAGCATTTACCCCGCCGGACATTGGATTACACAATAGATATTTGTTGTTGCATAGCAGCACTACTGCGAATTGCAACGGTTTGAGTCGAAATTATTTAATGAAAGGAAACAACAAATAATAGTTACAAGGCTATCTGTAGACATCAATAGATGTTTGTAAAACTTACAGTGTAAGTATTTTTTGCAGTTGGAAAACGGGATTGATCGAATTTTATTGATAATTTTCAGAAATTTTCCTTGTTTAATTTTATTGTAATTTAAATAATTGCAAATGTGTGAATCATCTTTGTTTCATTTTATTTAATTTATCTGCTTTTGAAGTTATAAGGAAGCTATGTTACTTGTTTCGGTATTCATTAAAATGATGAAAACATCCCATTTTAAGTTTTTTTTGGTCTATTTTGAAGGAAAATGTCTTAACAATTAATAAAAATTTGTATTGAATGCGTAATTTCTGGATGATGATAAAGTATTGCATACTTTTCTAAAAACATAATCCTTGATAAATATTCTCTATGACCCCATTTATGGAGAAAGAACTAAATTTGAACTATATTATGTAATTTCGGCATTAATGATAATTTGATCAAATGAGCATAAGCAATTCATTAATATATTTTTAATGTAATTTAACAAATCAAATTGAACAGAAAATATTTTAAGTAATCGACCGATTTGTAAAAATAAGACACACATTTTAAATTTACTACGATTTGAAATAGAAGTCAACTAATACAGATTAAAATTTATTTAAAACAGTTGTTTAGATTTGCGTGATTGGTTTAAAAAATTAGTGAAAATTTAAACAGTAAATTTTGAATAAAATTATATAATGTTAAATAAGGTAAACAATCCTAATAGTTAAATTTTATTAATAGGAATTTTACTGGGTATCCAAATTTAAATATCAAAACTTTTAAAACTTGAAGGTAATTTATTTTTCTTATATTAAATTAGAATCGAAGTCTAAGCAGAATTAAACCGATTTTTCGACTATTTTAATAGGCATTTTGATGAATAAAAATCTACGGTTGCTTTGAAAAAACATTCTGTTGACAGATGTGTCTTCTAATTACAATTATTATAACGACAGTTTTCATAGATTTTTGTCTAAATCACACATTCAAAGTATAGAAGAAAAATATTTCTAAAATAAATTACCTACTATAACTATTATTTTTCTAATAAAAAAATTAGTCATTTCCATTCGAATGTTACATTATATAGAGAAATATGAAATGATATGATATGATATGATATGATATGATATGATATGATATGATATGATATGATATGATATGATATGATATGATATGATATGATATGATATGATATGATATGATATGATATGATATGATATGATATGATATGATATGATATGATATGATATGATATGATATGATATGATATGATATGATATGATATGATATGATATGATATGATATGATATGATATGATATGATATGATATGATATGATATGATATGATATGATATGATATGATATGATATGATATGATATGATATGATATGATATGATATGATATGATATGATATGATATGATATGATATGATATGATATGATATGATATGATATGATATGATATGATATGATATGATATGATATGATATGATATGATATGATATGATATGATATGATATGATATGATATGATATGATATGATATGATATGATATGATATGATATGATATGATATGATATGATATGATATGATATGATATGATATGATATGATATGATATGATATGATATGATATGATATGATATGATATGATATGATATGATATGATATGATATGATATGATATGATATGATATGATATGATATGATATGATATGATATGATATGATATGATATGATATGATATGATATGATATGATATGATATGATATGATATGATATGATATGATATGATATGATATGATATGATATGATATGATATGATATGATATGATATGATATGATATGATATGATATGATATGATATGATATGATATGATATGATATGATATGATATGATATGATATGATATGATATGATATGATATGATATGATATGATATGATATGATATGATATGATATGATATGATATGATATGATATGATATGATATGATATGATATGATATGATATGATATGATATGATATGATATGATATGATATGATATGATATGATATGATATGATATGATATGATATGATATGATATGATATGATATGATATGATATGATATGATATGATATGATATGATATGATATGATATGATATGATATGATATGATATGATATGATATGATATGATATGATATGATATGATATGATATGATATGATATGATATGATATGATATGATATGATATGATATGATATGATATGATATGATATGATATGATATGATATGATATGATATGATATGATATGATATGATATGATATGATATGATATGATATGATATGATTTTATGATGTGATATGGTCGATCACTTGAAAGAAATATGGGTCGGATTGAAAGGGTCAATCTTCAATAATAGAATTTTTCTCGAAGTTTTTTTTTTCCGTACGATTGTTTCTATTTCTCAATAATTAATTTAAAAAGGAATATATCTGACCATATATTTTTCATTTGTTTAAGAAATTAAATTTTATTATTTATTAGTATTTTATACTAATTATTAAATTAGTATAAAATACTAATAATAACAGAATTGTTATTATACGGTTTGTTTCTTTCAATGCTTTTTTTTAAATTAATTTATTAAATTTGATTCCCAAATAGAATATTCATCATGAATACGATTTTTTTAAACTAGCAAATCTATATATTTATTATGTCGCATTGTGATCATAAATTATAAAAATGCAGTAAATATGAAACACTTATTTAGGAAAATTTATAATTTTATAATTGTTTTTTTTTTTATTTGTAAATAAATAAACAAACCGACTTTGTAAGAATAACGCCGCACGGGTTTCGCGCTGTGTCGGCGCCGTATCATACGTATGCTAAACGGAAGTACCTAATCGCAGCTGCATGTAATCGAGTTAGAGAGATTGATAACACACATATCCGCGATCAAATCAAGCCAAAAAATCGATCGGTAATGATCGACCAAAACAAGACGATTTTACAAGATCGATCGGCCCTACCTTTTTAATCGTTTTTTTTTTTTTTCATCACTAATTTAAAATTTTAATTATTTAATAAGACCGTACGTTTGAATTTATATATTTAACAACGACGTCGAATAGTTTTATAATTATTAATAATACCATATTTTTCGCTGCTTTATAAAGGATTGAAATTATATGTTTTTTGCGAATAGATACATCCTATGAATATCACATTTTTCATATTCTCCCACCTGAAAACGTTTACTTTCTCTCTTATACCCTCTATTTCCCTCTTGGGCGGACCTTAATGTCGTATTTCGCGAGCGCTCCACGTTGGTAGCACATTACCGATTTCTGCGTGCCAAGATTACGATATTAATTACTAACCAAAATTCAATATTTTTACATATTTGTATTCAGAAAAATGATTACTAAAAAAAAACGCTCGATTTACTTTTTTATAACATTAAAAATACAATTTTCAAAATAGAAATTGAGGTTATGTTAGTTATTAAAAAAATCTAAATCCAGAGAAAGTTTCTAAATAATACCTATGTTTTCCCCGAAACAGAATTTAATTATTTTAAACCGTATTTGAGATATTTTGTCACAACATTACCATTTTCTTATGGAGTTGCCATCCATAAGAAAATACATTTTTACAGATTTCGTTAATAAATAATGACAAATGTGTCATTTGATTTGTTTCAACTGAATGGTTTTTTGAGTTTAAGTGAAGTGTTTAATCACAAATTCAATTTGTGATTTGTTTTTATTAATTGATTGATGCCACCCAAATTAAATGTAATCGAAAAAATTTTCTTCGATTTATTTCTTAATTTTTCAGAAGCATTTATAAATGCGTTTCTTTTCTAACTGCCTTTCCTGAAACGAAAATTTGCGATTTTTATCCCATTATCTATATTTTGTAACGTAACCACCCCACCCACAAATGGTTAAACCAGTGTTTTCTGGGTATAAGCAGTATTGTCACTTATAATTTGAATCAGTTTTTTTTTAAACAATCAAATTGTCACCATGAATATGGAAGTAATTCACGATTTAAGCAGAACTTGTTATATTATTAATATGTATGTTTATATTTTACGATTGCGAAGTGATGATGATGTAGTTTATTTAAATTGCGAAAATAGGCAGTGTAGTTGCAATTATTTCGCATTAAAAAGACAGAAATATAGGCATAACAAATTAAATTTACCAGAAAATTTTTATGAACGACAACGAATGACATTTTGCATAAAGTTTTTCACTATTTGTAAAAGCCATACTTAGAAATATAACACCATATAGCGAAATATTACACTATTAAATAATAAAAAAATAAGTAAACAATACCATATGACTAATTAATTTTTTTTGATTTGTTTCCATGGCAAACTAAGATAGTTTCATAAAATTATTTATAACTTTGCAAAAAAGCAAAATAGCCGGTTAAAGATAGATCAGTCTTTTCTTCGCCATTGTTTTTATCATTAAAAATTGGCCTAGGATCGCGAAAACGGTTTTTCAATATCTTTCAAAATAAAAAAAAAGTTTTAAAGAGGGTCAAAATGTCACAGAGCCAGAAAGATATTTGTTGGTGATTACGTGAAGATTTCATGATTGGTAATATTTTATATTCATTTCTTCACTTCTTTGCACATTTAGAGCACATTATGTTCTCTATCAATAGTTTTTTTTTTATTTAGACTGATACTTTATATTTACGACACTAGCACCCAATGTGGGAGTGCCACCTCAATTTGATGGCACTTCATAATATTCCATCCTATAGATTATTATAAAAAATACATAATAAATAAAACTTGCAATTAATGGCAACCATGCGACAGCGACGTTCTCCTCGCGTCCACAAGTCGGCTCAGCAAAGGCGTACCCCCTGAAGAGCAGGCATGAAATCGGACACTGGTTTTGCGGTAAACAAACATAAACAGGTCATAAATCCTTCCGTCGCACCGATCACATCTGGCACCTCGAGGGCTAAAAATGCACTCACCAAATTCTCAATTATTTCAGTCTCTATCTGAATATTATGTAGATATTTTACATTCACCCAGCAATGAAATAAAAAAATATTTTCAAATAGGAAATGCATTAGAATTGCCTTTTTCCCATTTTAAGTCGGATTATAGTGGAATAACTTGTCAAAATTTCAATTTTAATTTTTATCTCTTCTATTGGACTTCAATTATCAAAAACAAAATTACGTTCTCCTAATCAATGATCAAATTTTAGAATTATCGAATTATCGCTTAAAATCTGTGACGGAATTGAAGAAGAATGTAAAATTAAAACCTCTATATTATGAAAGGTAACTCTATTAAAAACAACAAAGATTCAATATGAGTGTTTATTCTACTTATAAATTTAAATATTCTTATGAAATGCATCTTTTCTTGAACATTATTTAAACAAGTGAAAATTAGTAAACTCTCAAACCTCATTCATTACCTTTTTCTGAGTTTTTTTATATATATCTCACATTTACTTTCACGGAATGCGGAATATAGGATCAGCATAGGTTTACCAATAAAACTAACATCTGATAATATTAGAATAATATTAAATTAAAAAAAAATGTTGACAGAATTGTAAGAATAACAATGAAAAATTGAGGGATAACAATTATTATTAGGTATTATTAGGAAAGTTTACTTTTTTATATTGCTCAAGTCCAGCAATGAAATTAGTGATTTATAATAGATGTACAAAACTTTGATATCGTGTTTGGGACGTCATTTTAAGAAAAAATGCTATATGAAGATTAGTCGTATTTGGTTTATTTACAGAACTACTGGATTACAGGAAAAATAAATTACTACGAAAGAAAAATATTTTGTAAAAGAGTTTTCAAAAATGACAACTTAAATGCACAATTATTAACTTTGTTATTAATTGTGCTGAATAGTCGATTAAATTAATAAAGTAGTAGAAAATTTCGCGGGGATTACAACAATAATCAACTTATTAACACGCATTTTTCAAATGGAGCACCCTATGTATTTTATCAGTATTTGATTGAAAAAGTTATTTGTAATAAAAATGTTATAATAGACCATTACGAAAAAATCGTAAATAAGGAAGTTTTTGACATTTTAACATTCTATTTTCCAAAAACCGAATATTTCAACAAAACTACCTATTATCCATAAATTTAAATCTACATGTTGAGAAAATATGCGACGCTGTATACTTAATAAAAAATATAAAAATAAATAAATTTTCAATTTCGCCACGAATACAATAGTTTTAGGAGTTACAATATAAAAGTTTGATAACCTCTTAGATTGTAACTGCATTTATAAAGTAATAAATAATCTCTATTGTAATTTAAAGAAAATTTGTTAAATTAATTAACACTTGTTCACTTGTGCTGCATAATTCACTTTGAATATGTATAGATTATAAAAGAATCTATCAATAAAATAAATAAAATACAGATTTGGTTGAATAACTTTTAATTCTCGATTAGTTTGAGGTTATCGGCTCATTTGCAAAAGAATTAAAAATTGAATATATTTAAATTTCTATGGTTGTTCTCTTATCGAGAAATCACATTACGAGTATATAGGTTTCCTGTTGTTGGATTGTAATGAATTTTTTATAGTTAATGTAAAAAAGTATGTTCTTTTTAATCAAAATATTTTCAAAATTCTGCCACTTCCGGTCATTTCTTTTTTTTGACGAAAAACATCTTATTTAAATAAAGATAATTGTCCTTTCTCCTAATTATTTTTTATTTTACTAGATTACTGAAGATGGAAACATAGTTTCCGAAATATATCTAGTAAAATAAAAAATAAGTAGGAGAAAGGACAAGTATTTTTATTTAAATAATTAAAGTCTCCACATCTAATAATCAACTTAAAGAAGATTAGAAAAACATCTTGTTGAGTTTATTGTTTATTTTGATGTATGTGAAGCTGTCAATGCACTATGTAGCCGAATGACGCATTTGCGGACAAAGTACGCGCGCGGGGCTATTTTTCAACTTTCAGTATTAAGGAAACTAAGTACACCATCATGTTCTCCATACTTCAAAACCCAGAAATACAAAATATCAACATAATAATGTTGTAACGAACTTCACTTGCATCGATTGTCATAGATGATAAATAAAGATTTATTGGTTGGCAATCGATACCAGTTGTACATCAATATCATAATCATTTGATGAGCGTGTTCGTCTTAATATTATTCTATTGTTGTTTGCAATTACTTAACAGTTGGCAATGCTTTTGTGGTCGGATTAAATATTAGTTTCCTTAGGTTGGCTATACTTTTGTGATAAAGTTGTTTTTATGATCGTTGGTCCGACTATAAATATAGCTGCCGGAGCGCTCAAAAATCAGACTGCACTGGAACTTGAGCTATGCATAAGCCTCCTTCCAGAGTAGCCTCCTAATTACTTCTTTGCTACGCATAAGTGAGTTGTAATTAGCCGGCTAGTGTTCCGAAAGGTTACTGCTATGCATAAGCGTACCTGTTCGTTTGAACGTAGCATACCTGATTCCTGTCCCGTTGAATTCAAATACCTGTTTTAGAGAAGTCTGCTACGCATAAGCGATCTCTCTGTTGAATTCAAATACCTGTTTTAGAGGAGTCCAGCTAAGCATAAGCGTTCTCTCTCTGTTAAATTCAAACACCCGGCCACAGTGGAAACGTGTTCGTTCGCGCATCTGCTAAGCATAAGCGATCGCTAACGAACATCGGAAACGGGCAGCCCTTTCTGTTAATGCTGCTAGGCATAAGTGCTACAGCAGGAAGGTCTTGAATTGTACATACATTGTAAATATATAATTATTGTGTCGCTACCGTTTAAACACTTTAATAATTATTTGTCTATTTAATTTTCCCGCAGACAGCGACATCTGTGAACGGCGGCCAGAATAAGCGACAGAGGAGGAATCGTCGTTACCGACCGAAGGATTTATTTTTAGTTTTCATTAAATTTGTATATATTCTTATTTATTTTATATTTTTATTAATAAAGTTTAATTTTATAAAGTACAGTATACATTATTTCTACACTAATAAGAACTCTGATTGACCTGAACCTGGACCAACCCGAGGTGTATCCTTACAGGGGGGTTTAAACCGTTACAATGTTAATACTTATCGAATAATTAATTTATAAATACGGGCCAAATTTAGAAGTTATATTCGAACGAAAATCGATACATTAATAAAAAATCATATCTTTGTAACCGCTTGAAAAATATGTTTGCATTTTTTGTTTAAACTGAAACATGTATGCTTTAAATTATGAAAGAACCACTTTAATATCTTAAATAGTTTATGAATTAAAAATTATTAAAATTAACTAATTTTAGATTTAATTTAGCGAATCTCGCAAAAGTACAGTTCAAATAGCTCCGATGTCTGCTTCATATCAGAACATAGCCACAAGTTTCGTTTTTTTTTTTTAGGAAAGAAATATTTTTTCAATTTTCGAACCGATATTTTGAGATATTTTTTACGGGTGTGAAGTTACCCAGAGATTCGAGCCATATATCATAAATTGGTTAAAAATCATAATTTTTGAAATTTTCTTTCACAAGTGTTTTCGTTTTAGATCAAACTATAGATTGAAATAAGCCGACAGTTAGCCCCATCAACCCTTCCCCTCCACTAAATAATTTTCATTTTCGATTTTTGGGGTTGGTTTTTTGAGATAATAGAATTATTTTTATTTCCACGTGTTTCCCATTCATTTATTAGTAATCCCAAGAAAAAACATTTTTCAAACCGGACCTCCCTCACCCCTCAAAAAATTAAAATCTGTTAGACCCCATAAATTGCCTAAAAGCATTTATTTCGAATTATTTCTTCACTGGGTTACTCTAAGCAATTCATTTTATTTAATAAAACATGCAAACGCCTTAAGACACCCTGGTCAACCCCCTACCACCCCTTCCAAAATTAAAGTTCTCATTTTCCAAATTGGTTTGTTCAGATTTTTGAATTATATTTATTTAGTCGCATTCTCCATACGTACTTCAATAAGCATAATTCGGAAAATTTTTCACACCGCATATCCCTACCCCTAAATATTTTTTCACAAAAGTGATTAATTTTCGTGGTTAGTTTTAGCAGTCATAGATTTAAAAATGTTACCGGCGTATTCAGCATCCCATGCTCCTTCATTTCCATTAAAAACATTTTTCGTAGCCCCCTTACATCAACCCCCGGAGGGGTTCAAACAAGTCTTATACTAGAATATAAATGTTTAATTTACGGGGTTGGTTTTAGACTAAATTAAAGTATATATTCAATTGAATTTAGGGGATTTAATAAATATTTCTCCTTTATAGATTAAAATTAATTTTTATAATAATTTTGTATAATTTAACAAAAAAAAAATAACATTGTAGTGACAATATATATAATTTTTGTGTTATACAAACAAAGTTTAAAGTGTTTTATTCATATAATTTAACATTAAAATGAAATTAATTATTGAATGATTGATAAAAACTAATTTGAAATAAAAAATCTGTTATATTGACTTGGCTTGAATGTCGTATAAAAATGTAATATTGTAAATTAAAAATTTCGGGATAAAATCATAAGTGTTATACTTATCATCCAATAATTAAAAAAATAGTTTTAAAATTTGCAAATAAAAACTGACCTGACTCTACATTCTATTCAAAAAGTTCCCAAAGAAAGCGGAAATTAAATTTCATTTGCAGTTATTTCAGGGTGGGAGAAGTCCGGTGTGAAAAATGTTTTTGTTGAAAATGATCATTTAATGTTTGGGGAATTCAACTCTATAAAAAGATTTTGTATGAAGGAAGGAACAATTGGTGAAAATTAATTATTTATCGAAAACATGTGATTTTTTTTGATTTTTAATTTATAATGGGTGGGGTAAGTCCGGCGTGAATAATGTTTTTGTTAAAAATTAACAAATAATATATGAAGAATTCAACTGTACAAAAATATTTCGTGTGAAAGAAGGAACAATTACTTAAAATATATTATTTGTTGTGAATGATGTTATAATTAATTTTTGGAATGAATGGGTAGTAGTCGTAGTTTCTTATTTTGAATATTTAGTTTTATTCTACATGTTGTTACGCAAAACATTAAAAGAATATTAAGACTTTTTTTAAATAAAAAAAATGGAGAAAAATTAATATTATATTTTTTATGGGGGTTGGGGGTGAGGTTCGAAATTTTTTTTCTTTTTCAAGTTTTAATTGAAAGGTATATGGGGAGTATATCTAGGTGATAGTAATGTTTTTTGAGGAGGGAACACATAGAGAAAATTAAGATATAGGGAGAAAAGGGGTTGAAAATTGCGTTTATTCATTCGAACCTCTAGTAGAGATTATGCTGAATGCTTTAGTGAAGAAATAAATTAATAAATTCAAAATAATGATTTTTAAAGTTTTTATGATCTATTGGCGAAACCTATTGGTAACTTCACACTCGTCGGATTCAAGTCGTAACAATTATTTTAAATCACATAATCCAAATTTATTAAATAAAATGATTTGAAAATAATTAATAAATTATTTCCACATTTAGCTCTGTGACTTTTGACTTACGCTACGTAAGTACGTTAAATAAATGCACATTAAAACAACTACTTCCCTGGCAAATACCCACGCCGGACATTGAATTACATAATGTACACGTGCTGTGGCACATCAATGAAATATTGCATAATGCAACAAATTTTGATCCAAGAAAAATTTTAATGTAAAAACAACAAAAAGAACGTTACTTAAAATAAAGCTATCTGCAGACACGTGTTTCGGGATCTATCCCTCGTCAGTACAGCTATGCCTTACATAATTCAAAGATATTAAAATAAATCAATTAAATTAATTCAAACACAATCATCAAAATCAAATCAATTATATTAAATTAAATTAAATCAATTTAAATTAAATTAAACGAAATTAATTCAATTTAAATCAAAACCGAATAAAATTAAACGAAAAGAATTAAATCAAATTAATTAAAAAGAGCGACCCTCACCTGCCGCGCTCTGTGATAGTAATGACTGGCAGAGGAAGGACGTGCGTTCTTGTACTGTTGTTATCGTAAATTCACAAAAAACTCCAGATTATTTAATATATTTAAATAGCTGTGAATGAATCCTCTTTTCTATATATACATAATCCAAATCTAGGTAAATAAGATTAAATACCAGGCGCTCCAAATCGTTAGAAATTTAGTAACAAAAAATCTCCTCCTCCTCATCTTTTGGGCCATTGAATCTTGTATTTGTAAATATCGTTTTAATTACAACAAACTAATAAGTTTTTACAATTGATATTGAATATTTATTATAAACAATTAAGGTTTTATTCCTTCTTTATTGTATACAAATGGTCAGGATTATATCTACATATTCGAAGAAACAGAAAATATGAGATAATTTAATTAATAAAAAAAATAAAAAAATAATTTATTTTGGTATTTTTTTATATTTTCTTAATATGAATAGTGAAAACATCATAAAAGTCTAAACTAAATCTCAATTACACAATACAAACGAGGGGAATTTAAATGAGGACATGCACATCTGGCAATTTATGAGCGTTTCTGACCATTTCGGAAATCCATAAATCTATTAAATGGATGTGTTAAGTGTTTGTTTTGAAGTGGATACTCGATTCACTCTTGAGGTTGCAAAAATTGTTTGGAGGTCTAATTTTGTGATTAACACTTTCGAAGACGTTTTTAAAAAGCAATTTATTACTACACGCTACAACTTACAATCGATAACTGATTTGAGTTAATTATTTACGATTATTTTATATTATAAATTCTGATTACAATGTATAATTGAAATTGATGATACAACATATTTCTTCATGTCAGGTGCGGTCGCGGGTTGGAATCGCTGACGTGTTGTCTCGGTGTCCGTATAGGTTTCAAATGATGTTGTTACATAACTCCTCCCCTCTTAGATGGGAAGATTGAGCTGGTGAGATCTTCGATTCTTCATTGGTTTTGGGCTCCGTTCTGTGTCTTCCTTTTAGATAATTGTAGACCTTGTATGTTATTATTGATACGGTTGCACTTCCGATTATGGACAAAATTATCCATGGTATGATTTTGGTTACTTCTGCTTCTTTGTCTTGCGGGTTGACTTGGACGTTGTTGATTTGTCTTCCTAAGTCGTGTATCTCTTCCAGATTGATTTTCTCTAGATGGAGACTAGAGCGGCTTGTTTTATGTTCCGTAATTTCATCCATCCGAAGTGGAGGCAAGATGTACGGCTCTGATCGTTGGACTTCTTCTCTGTTGTATATTGTTTGATTAGAAACGGATATGCTGCATGATGGTGGGATGGTAATGAGGCTTGGTCCATGTATGGTGGAATAATGCTTTTCTTTACAATGTTCCAAGAGTTGGACACCTTCTTCCTTCGGAATAATGACAGCATAACTGGAGGATAATTGATCGACAATGGTTTCCTTAACATACGCGGTGGTAAAAATACATTTTTCTTGGGTCGTCTTTTGAATGTAGTTCGGGATACAATCATCTTGATGCGCGATCCTTGGGTTGTTGCAGATAAAGATGTCTTCTAATTTTGGGCATTCGGAAGGTTCGTAGAAACTTTCTTCTTCGTTTAGTGCCAGGTATGGGTAGTTAGGAATGATAGTAAGATTTTTGTAAGGAACAGGGTAAAGTTCGTAAAGATGATAAACATGGGGTTTAGTTATTGGAAAGTGTATTGCGAAAATTATTCTTTCTTGATGGAAGGATATTTGTAAACTTGCTAATTGATAGTAAGTTCTACTATCTTTGAATTCAATTATTTTTATTAATACGAATCAAGTATTATAAAAATTTCTAAGAGATTTTAAAATTATAATTAGATTGGTATGACTAATTACTGTGCTATGCAGTGTGTTTAATTTTGCAAACATGATGGCATTCTCAATGTTATCTAAGATCGTGACTAATTGTTGTCCATTAAAAATGATTTGATTTAGGATTGATTGCAATTGAAGATATTCATCGAATGAGAATATGGCTCTTGACAAAGATTTTTCTAGTTCTTCGATTTTTAATGCAATATTTTGTTGGTTGATTACCAAGCTAGTAATGGTTTTGTTGTAATTATTTATTATTTGATGATTTAGAGAGATCTGTTGTAATACGCTAACATGTACAAGCTTTGATTCGCTTTTCAGTTTTGAGATGCTTTGTTCGTAATAAGTTCCGTCATCATCATCTAGTGTACCGAACAGCCATTTATTGATTTTTCCTACAACATTTAATAGTCCTCTTTTGAATCTATTAATAGGTTTAATATTTTCGAGTTTTTGAGAAGCGTCGTTGATAATGTAGTCTGCATGATCAATTAATTCTATTATTGGGAGAAAGTTTACGGTTTCGTTTTTACTAAATGTTGAATTTCTGAATGTACGTTTTATGGTGGAAATTTGTGAAGTTAATGTTAAAGTTTGATTCGTTAATGATGCTAACTCTATGTAATGAAGAAATGTATGTTTATATGAAACTAATTTAGAATTACCTAGTTTGAAAGGTAATATACCGGCAGTAATCGGTGTGACTTTAAATTCTTCCGGAACTATTTGGTGTATCCAAATGATCGCTACGAAGATTTCGATTTCCTTCATTCTGTAAATCATTGGGTTTGATTAGTTTTCTGGGTTTTTTAATAATATTTTTGTGACGCGCTCCATGTTTTGTAACTAGTTTAATGTCTTTATTTTTCAGTGTTTGTGTCTTAATAAAACGGGGTTTGTGTTTAGCAGAACGATGTAGTTGTTTGATGTATGCCGTATTATTTTCTTTGTATTCTACTGGATCTTCGCGATTCTCGTTCAATTTCGAAATCAATGCAATTTTCTTTTCTTCGTTTGTGACTTTAACTTTCTCGTGAAGAATTTTCAATAGACTTTTATGTTTCTGGTTGTATTCATTTAAGATATCGTGTTCGGTTGTTTCCAAACATTTATCTGTGTTACCGTATACGATCTCAAATGGTGTAAATTTTGTCGAGCTGTGGATGGAATTATTGTAACCAATAATAGCATATTTCATTAGGGTATCGATATGATCGTTAGGGTGTTGAAGAAGTAAACATCTTATAGAATCTGCTAATGTGGAGTGAAAGCGTTCTACTGGGGAATTGCTATTTGAATTTCTTATTGTGGTATAGTGTAAGTTGATTTTGTTCAGTTTACAAAACTCTTGTAGTAGTTGATTTTTGAATTCATTTCCTTGATCTACTATTATAGATTGAGGAATTCCATGGTGACTAATGTAAGATATAATATTATTCATTACGTTTACACTAATTATTGATTCGATTGGGTAAGCTTGACCGTATTTAGAAAAGGCGTCAATGATTGTCAGAAAGTTCCTGTTTTGCACTCTAAAAATGTCAATGTGCAGAGTTTCGAATGGTTTCGAATATGTAGGAGTAATTGAAAACTTGATTTTAGGAGGGTGACGGTCGTATTTACCCGTTTGGCATATTTCGCATCTGTTTATGTATTCTTGTACCATTTTAGTCAAATTTGGCCAGTAGTAGTATTTATTTAATTGCTGAACCGTCTCGTTGATACCACGGTGGCAGCTTTTCGTCTCATGAGCATACTGAATTTTTAAATTCTGCTCGTTGATGTCCGTATGTCAAGTAGTACTTTGGTGGATTGAATAAATTTTAATGAGTTGGGTTTAAAATGTGACTGCATAATATGGACTACTTTTGTCATTAAGTCTTCTTCTTCAAAGTAAATAGCATGAGATATTTGTGGTGAAATCCTGGTTTTCATGAATTTAATTAGTTCGGAAGTAAACTTGTTTTTTGGAATTGATACTATAGTTCTTTCTTTTGTAGCAAAAGGTTTAAACGATTTTATGAATGTTTGGCCTGTGTCGTTGGTTTTCATTATGATTTGGTTATTAAAAATATTCAGTGCCTTTTCAGTGATGGGTATTTCAAGTACTGGGTGTTCAACAGAAGTGTGCACAGTCTCATTTGTTTCAGGGGGTCGAATTACAACGTCTTGAAGAATGTTGACGTTTTTCGGTGTAGTTTGACTTGGTATACCAACAATTGCGTCTAGTTCAGTTTGGGATAAATCTGATGGTTTGTTATTTATGTACCATTCGATTTCTTCAGAAGTGTCTTCTGTATCTGAATGGCTGGGGTTAGCTATTATTGATTCTGATTCAAATGCGTTTAGTTCGATGCGTGAAAGCGCATCTGCGTTGGTATTAATTTTACCCTTTTTGTATTTGATGTCGTAGTCAAATTCTTCTAGTTTCATTAAAGAAATTTCTTTTGCACCAATTGCAATTTTTTTTCTTGTTTTCGTGGGGTAATCTATGAAAATATGGAATTTCAATAAATTCATTAAATAGTTTTTGATGAGCAAAGTCTATAGTTAAATTTAATTTGTTTATGTCCCTAAGTCCAATGAGTCCATCGAAAAATTCATGAAAGTCGTATAGCAGTACATTTAATTTTAAGTCTGAATTGAATTCATCAAAAGCGGGTATGTTTGCTTTATATCTAGTGGGAGATTGTCCGTTGCATGTTCTCACGACAGCATTTTCGTGATAAATGCATTCAGGATAATATTTTTCAACAATAGAAGGTTTTAAAATAGATGTAAAGCATCCAGTGTCAATTAATAATTTTAATGGTGGGTTTTGAATTTTTATGTATGCTAATGGATTTGGGCTGAGTTCATTATTTATTTCGACTATTTCGGGCGAGTTTTCCGGCTGGCTTCTTGAAAATTTTCAAATTGAAATTCGTCTGGCATATCTTGGTCAAGAGTCTCATGATTGTTTTGAGTTTCGTTTTCAAAATAATTATTGTAATTTATGTCTGCATTGTCAATTTGATGTAATCCTTCTGATTCGAAATCTTGATTGTTGATGTTATAAAGTTCTTCAGAAATAAAGTTACGTGGTCCATTGCTTACGAAATGGTTTTGATATTGGTTTGCACGGGGTTGAGAGAAGTTTCTCGTTGAGTTTCTTGTGCATATTGACATCGGTTGTACCGTTTGTTGTCTAGAATATTTTGAGTTATGACTCGTAGTCGACATTGGTGTCGAAATTTGATTTTGTTGGAAATTTCGGCCTTGTGGCGCGAAAACATTTTTCGGTGGTCCGAAAACTCGTTTATTTGTTAGAAACCGTTGTTGGGGCAATTGCCTCGGTTGAAGTGGAATGGGCTGACTCGGGAAATTCGAGTACCCGCGTCCTTGTCCTTGCGATGGTTGATTGTACTGTTGTTGTACGGGGACATTGAACGTTTTCTGTCTGAATGAATGATTATACTGTCTCGGATTTAATTGTTGCGTTTGCGGAAAATGCTTGGAAGTTGTCGGGTTATCGTAATGTATATTGGAAGTTTTCTTCCTCTATGACGTAATTAACTGCGTCTTCCAAGGAATCAGATTCCCTAAGACGAATTATGCTCTGTAAATGACCTTTAAGGCCACGAATGAATGTTTTCAAAGCGGTACTATCGTATTGTTCGAGATGAACCAACTTGGCTAATGGGGTTAACTCAGATAAAGAATTTATTATTGCTAACTTACTACGAGCACACTGGATTCGCTCTGCAAAATCCAAAGGTTTTTCATTTTTGTTAGGCTTTAAATTAATTAAGTCTTGTACAAGGCAATCGTAATTACGTAGATCGCCGAATCTGTGTCTTAAATTTGTCCGTATTTCGTCCCATGTGTTCAATTCAGTACGGGATCCAATTGCAATTAACGCACGGTCGCGCAATTTGCTGATTACGGCTTTAATTAAGAATTTGTTGATTTGTTCGTTATTTAATGCACGATACTCAGATAACACTGATTCGCAACGATTAATAAAAATTTCAGTTAGCTCACTACTACCATCGAAATTTGGAATAGTGTCAACATTTAATTTTAATAATTGATAGTAAATAGTAGGTGCACTATTTCTATCCATGGTTAAATTATTTACTTGAGAAGTAAGATTATTAATTTCTTGATTCATTGTTATCAATTAGCAAAATTTACTTAATATTAGGAAACAGAGGATTTGGCACAATACCTTGATGTCAGTCAAATCTGTCTGATCTCTGGAGTTCTCGATTGCAGTGGGTTCCTGGGTCGGTCGATTCCGAAGTTGCTCCAGGTGGGTAGTGTGATCGGCTTTCTGTTGTCTTCTGATTCTTGATTTCGCGTTAATGGTTAAAACCAAAATTCCGACGTAAAATTTTGCGGTCTCGATGCCGTGAACTTATTTTCGCGGAACCACGAAATCCTACCGACTGCGCCAATTTTGTGATTAACACTTTCGAAGACGTTTTTAAAAAGCAATTTATTACTACACGCTACAACTTACAATCGATAACTGAACTGAGTTAATTATTTACGATTATTTTATATTATAAATTCTGATTACAATGTATAATTGAAATTGATGATACAACATAATTCTTCATGTCAGGTGCGGTCGCGGGTTGGAATCGCTGACGTGTTGTCTCGGTGTCCGTATAGGTTTCAAATGATGTTGTTACATAACTGTCTGGACCTGCTCGCCTTTTTTTTAACCCCGTCTGGAAACGAAATCTGTTTATTTTCAAAAGGCCGTTATCTATGCCTCAATTTGTCATGGGTACGCGCTCCGACATGTCCCTTTTGAGTGCTCAAGTGAAACTTTATTGTTTCCTCTCCTATTACTATTTTTCATTTATTCTAAAATAACATGTCTGTCTAAAAGCATATGATGGCAAAATATTTCAAGATTTAGTCTGTCGTGATACCGAGTCTTATGAATATCTTCTGTTAGAATAACGCGATGCGCGATGTGTTTTTTTTTACGAATATCGAAAGCTTAGTGCGCCAACTATGGTTATTTGTTTATGTGTTGATTATTTGAAACAAGCTGTATTTAGTAATTATAATCTTGCGAACAGGTGTTAGAAATGTTTTCCTATAACAACGACAAGTGCAATCAGTTATCTAATTATGTGTTAAGTCAGTTTTTTTTACTCTTGAGGATTATATTAATTATACGAAATCACTGTGGTAAGTGTCTTAAAAGAAAACAAAGAAGTAAAGTTTTAATGACATATAAATGAACTTGCAGTTTTCTTCATTATAAAAATATACTTCCTACAATGAATTTTCTCTTAAACTTTATAAATCCCACGCAATCGAAATTTGCTTGGATAATTACTTAATTTCAAAACTGATCTACCCTCACAAGTTATTACTATTTTCTCCTACATGCGCTTTTTTAATATTATTTCTATATCAAGTTAAAACGATTCCTCTTTTCTACTTAGCAAGGATATACCTGAATTAAAATAAACTAAATAAACAAAATTTCTTAACTTTTCATAAAAAAAATTAAAATTATTAAAAATTTTGACGGGGGTGCAGTTACCAATAGATTTCGCCAATAGATCATAAAAACTTTAAAAACCATTATTTTGAATTCATTTTTTCACTAAAGCATTCAGCCTAATCTCTTCTTAAGATTGGAATTAATAAACGCAATTTTCAACCCCTTTCGACGTCCTAACCATGCCATTTTCTCTCTATTTCTTAATTTTCTCTATGTGTTCCCACGTCAAAAAACATTACTTTTTTTGCCTAGACATACTTCCTATATACCTTTTAATAAATTGAAAAAGAAAAAAACATTCACACCTCACCCCCAACAAATTATTAAAAATTAAAAAAATTATTAAAAAATTTAATAATAATTTTGCTCCAATTTTTTTTATTTAAAAAAAGACTTAATATTCTCTTAATTTACGCAAAACAACATGTAGAATAAAACAAAATATTCAAAATTAAAAAAAAAACACCCCTCCCCTATTCGTTCCAAAAATTAATTATAACATCATTCACAACAAATAATAAATTTTAAGTAATTGTTCCTTCTTTCACATAAAATATTTTTGTACATTTGAATTCTCCATTCACCGTTTGTTCATATTTAACAAACATATTTTTCACACCGGACTTTCCCCACCCCCTATAAATTAAAAATCGTAAAATCACATGTTTACGAAAAATATTTAATTTTCACCAATTGTTCCTTCCTCCATAGAAAATCTTTTTATACAGTTCAATACACCCTGCACTAGTTTTTCGTTTTCAATAAATATAATTTTCATACCGGACTTCCGAAATTTGGAAAAATCACATAGTATAATAATATAACATTCGTTTTCACAAATATATTATTAATTTTTGTCATTTTTCTGCAAATCAATTGTTGAAGTTTTATATGGAAAACTTTTTTTCACTGCACTTTATGATTATTGAATTTATTTATTTATGGTCCATTTGAAAGTCAACAACATGGACCGTAAATCAATTCATTCATAACAGTGTTGACTAGAATATTTCGAAAAAAAGCAATTTTTTTTCATTGAATAAATATTTCAAACAAATAGATTTGTATATCCGTAAATTATAAAATGGCTGGCGGCGTTTGTGTATTTCAATCTATAGTATAAAGTAAAACGAATACACCAGTGAAAATAAATGATTTTTAACCATTTTATGATCTATTTCTTAAATCTATGGGGAACTATACTTCCGTAAAAAATAATATCTCAGAAGATCGGTTCGATAATTGACAAATTCTTTCTTTCTCAAAAAGGCGAAACTTGTGGCTATGTTCTGTCTGTTAAAACCAGACATCGGACCTATTTGAACTGTACTTTTGCGAGATTCACTAAATTAAAATTAATGTTTTAAAATTAGTTCATTTTAATAATTTTTAATTCATAAACTATTTAAGACATTAAAGTGGTTCTTTCATAATTATAAGCGCACATGTTCAGTTTAAACAGAAAAAAATTGCAAACATATTTTTCAAGGGGTTACAAAGACATGATTTTTTATTAATGTATCGATTTTTGTTCGAATTTAACTTCTAAATTTGGCCCATGTTTATAAATTAATTATTATTCAATAAGTATTAACATTATTATGTTGATATTGTAAAGTTTAGAGTTTTTCTTTAGAGGTTCTTTCTGGTGAGGTGATGTGTAATTAAATTAATTAAATGCAATTGTAATTATTTAATTGTACGACTCCAAGTTTATAAAACAATTCAATCACATTACTGCACGAGGGTCAGGGAGAGAGAGTGACACATTTAAAATCTCTAAACTAAAATGTAAAATCTGTTTTATCAATGAATGCACAAGCCGGGGAGTACTTTGAAATAATTGATATTTAATGTGTATTCTTCCCAGGCTTATCTATGCATTCTTTGTCATCCGAAATAAACACAATTCTGCCAATGATATTTTGGTGAACTTTAATCACATAAATACAAATATTTAATATCACTAACAGAAATGTGAACTCGGGAATAATTTAATATCAAAATTATGAAATAATACATACATTACAATATTTTGTATTTCTGGGTTCTGAAGTATGGAGAACATGATGGTGTACTTAGTTTCGTTAATACTGAAAGTTGAAAAATATCGCCGCGCGCGTACTCGTGTCCGCGAATTCGTCAATAGGAAACACTGTGCAATGAATCCAGTATGAACCCGGCACTTCCACACTGAAACTTTTTTTTTTCAAAAATATTTATTTAAAGAAAACAACAATTGTTTAACCGTTTATTCATAATTATAAGTAATATCAAGGTCAATTGAATACTACAGAACAAATTTATTCTTATATATTCTAAAATATTCATAATACATATACTTTAAAATAATATTTCCCAAACGCTGCACATTTTTTCCAATTTTCTTTCAGAAATAGTTTAAACAATGCTCCTAGAAGTAATATAAACATTCAGAAATGCTTGCCCATTTATGGTTTGTCTTCACACATTGTGAAGAAATCTTTTTATTGCTTTATTTATCAAATTAATTTGATCTTCACGTAACTCCATAAATAGAAAAATGAAAAACTAATTTACGAACGGGGATATGTTCTTATATGCAATACAAACAATCATAAATTTGTGCAGTATGGTTATTTTTTCCTTCTTTAATTGTAAAAGCAAATGCTAAACACACGTTTAGTGTGAAATTCCGGGATTAATGGTTTTAATAAGCAGTTGCTTTCGGCATATATTTTGAGCATGTGCTTAAATTGAAATAAACGCTTCTTAAAATAATCCTCCATTATCTTTGCCAGGTTTACCGATTTTTTTACAAACAAAACTATCGGAATTTGGGAAAACCGTTGGCAGCTATTAAAATTCGATTAAAATAAATGCATTTTCCGCATTTTATTTTCGGATTGACACGAAATAATATTTCAATAATATTTAAATATCAGATAAAAAAATATAATTAAAATTTGTTCATTTCTTAATTCGTTATTGAAAATAAAGTGTGCATTCGGGATATTTTTTGTAATAATATTGACTACATATTATATTTTATAATAACCGAAGATTTGTTCTTTAAAAAATATTTAAAAGGTATATTTGTAAATAAATATGAAATGTAATATCATTTTCTTCTTTATATATATATACATTCATATATCCATATATTCCTTATAAAAAAAGATTATTTTCAATGTTAATTTCTTTATACAGGGTGAGTTTTTTCCGATGTTCTCTATGGGGATCTCGGAACTATAAGAGATAGAAAAAACGGTTAAATGGGGAAAGAAGTGTAGTTTTATAAGACGAATAAAATGACACTTTCAAAATATTTGAAAAAGTCAAGGGTAACTAGAATTTTTGAAAAAAGTGAAATGTATCAATTTTTTTAAATCAATACATCTCTATTATTATCATAGATAGAAAAAAACTGTAAAGGATAAAGTTGTAGAAAAATTTACACAGATTAATAACAAAAAATAAAAAAAAATTTCGCCCATATTTTGGGAGATATGACACAAACTTACCTTTTTTTAAATGGAAACAATAGGTTGCTATGACTTTATTAAAAGGGCTACTTTTTTTCCCTTTAATCGGATATAACATATGCCATAGTTATTATTAAAATAAAATAAGTTACAGTCGTTTTTAATTTAGCCATACATCAAAAAATAGTTAGCCATGAAAAAGACAAACGTAAAACAATTGCAGTTGTTTATTCTAAACACACATTAATTCATTTCCATATTTGGTTTATTTCGATAAGTTTTTTTTTTTTTTTGTGTTGTAAGTTTTTTAAAGTGATAATGAATTTTTTCAACGAAGAAAGGCGTGATATGCTTGTTTGTTACATTCAGTGTAATAAAAACGCTGCGGTTGCTGCAGAACAATATTATAATTAATATATCGATCGTCGGCAGTCATCTTTACCAACATTCAGAAGAATTTACCACAATTTGGGTGAGTACGGATCCAATAAATCGAATAAACCAGCAACTTTAAAAAATAACATCGACGTAGAATCTTACTTAACGAATGAAAACGGACTAGAAAATGTTAGTCTGGCAGCATCAGCAGTTAAAGAGCAAACATCTGACTCAAGTACAAAAAATAGTCAATCAAAGTCCTTAAAAAACAGCTATAGTATAATAATGCACGAAAATAAGACTTATACTGATAAGAATAATGAGTGGCAATATGTTACTAATAAAAAATCAAGAAAGAATAATAAAACAAAAATTTATGGTGTTATGGAAACGTCCTCTTCGAAAACCACTATTTCTGGAGTGAAGAGAAAGGCCCACCTGCACGTATACCGTATGGCACCTGGAACAACCAAGGAAAATGTCTGCAAGCACCTAACTAATATCAATATACAAAGAGCTACAGTTGAAGACCTACACAGTAAACACCCAGATATATATCCATCGTTCAAAATCTCAATTCCTTTCGACTTCCTGGAAGTGGCTGAAAACCCGGAAAACTGGCCGAGAGGTGTCATGGTTGATCGTTTTTTATTCCATCTTGGAAGAAACTCCAACACAAAACGAAAAATACAACAACTCGAGGGCAGACCAAATGTGAACCTAATAGCAACCACCTGAATTTTTTCTTCTTAAATATACAGCGTATACGAAATAAATTACATGAAATTGAATCCCTTTTCTGTGAAAACAACTACGCATTTGATGCCATTTGCATCTGTGAGCATTGGCTTACTGAAGCCGAAATTGTTGCTTCAGTCTATAATAATTATAATCTCGCATCCTTTTTCTCACGCAAGAAATTTATACACGGGGGCGTGATGCAGTTGATTAAACACTCATTACCCTTTAGTTATCTATATGACATAAATAAAATGTCAATTGAAAAACATTGTGAATTAGCTGCATCTTTCATCCCCACACATGATTTTATTGTTATTAATGTTTATAGATCCCCAACTGGTGATTTTAATATATTCATTGGTGTTATAACTGATCTTTTGGATAGTCT
This sequence comes from Philonthus spinipes, assembly GCA_963082785.1. Classification (NCBI taxonomy): domain Eukaryota; kingdom Metazoa; phylum Arthropoda; class Insecta; order Coleoptera; family Staphylinidae; genus Philonthus; species Philonthus spinipes. The sequence continues at coordinate 10,700,871 of OY720323.1, read as the reverse complement.
TAATATTAATAAGAGTATTATATTAGGAGGTGATTTCAATTTAAAGTTTCAAACGGCTGATTCCCAGACTGCACACTTCTGTCAACTTTTAGCGTGTTATGGCCTGTACGGTGCTGTGAATTTTGCAACTAGAAAGGATAACATACTAGACAATGTTTTTACCAATATTGACTTTGACTTTATAACAACATCCAGTGTTGATACTGGCTTTTCGGATCACCTTGGAATTAAATTCACAATTAAACTAAATCAGACAATAAATAACTCAACTGTAAGAATGGTGAGGCCTTTCACAGAAAAAGGTAAGCAAAAACTGTTTTCTTTAATTGGTAGTTCTGACTTCTCCTTTATTGACTACATTGATTGTGCAGAAACTGCCTTTGGTAAGTTTCTAGATATTTTAAAACTGTTTGTCTATGAGTGTTTTCCTTTACATAAATCCAAACATAAGTCAACTACTAATGTAAGGTGGTTTACGGAGGACTTAAGGCAGATGAGGGAAACGCTTTGTTTAATGAAGGAAGCGAGTTGTAGATTATCAGAGATAAAACCTCAATACATTAAATACAAAAACTTTTACAATAAAACACTTAAAGATAGACGAGTCTCTGCTAATGCCAAATTCGTTAAACAATCCGGTAATAACCTAAAAATAATGTGGTCTCTATTAAAACCAAATAAGCACTCTGTCAGTGACACAAGTAGTAATATCGATCCTAATAGTTTTAATAACTATTTTGACAATATTGCTAATAACATTTTATTAGACATGGCCCCAGGTAACATTGATCCCATTCAATATATGCACAAAATACCATTATATAACAGTAGCTTCGTTTTTCAAGAGGTCAGTACTATCAATGTCAGAGATGCTATCAAAGCTTTAAAAAATACAACTTATCGCGATAAATACGAAATGTCAAGTGTACTACTAAAATTTCTATGTGAAGTAATAATTTCCCCACTTACTAAGTTAATTAACAAATGCATAAAATCTGGCAGCTTTCCAAAATGCCTAAAAGAGGCAGTTATTGTCCCTATTCATAAAAAAGGATCTAAAGATGACGTTCAAAATTATAGACCAATATCCCTATTACCTGTTGTGTCCAAAGTATTAGAAAAAATTATCTTCATCCAAATTATTAGTTTTCTTGACTCTAACTCGGTTTTAAATCATAACCAGTACGGTTTTCGTAGAGGTCGTTCTACAACGGATGCAATAAGGGCACTTGCTGAAGAAATTGAAACGAGCTTTGAATTGTGTGAATTTACAGTTGCCTCCTTTTTCGACCTCAGCAAGGCGTTCGATTGTGTGCCTCATTGTACATTATTACGAAAACTATATTATTACAACTTCGAACCTCTTAGTTGTCGCTTATTAAATTCTTACTTAACTGGTAGATCACATCAAGTAAAATTCAATAATTTATTGTCAGACGCGGCTACAGTAATCCACGGTGTTCCACAAGGTTCAATATTGGGTCCACTGCTATTTTTAATTTATGCCAATGATTTATCACCTCAATTCTGTAACTCGAAGGTAATAATGTATGCAGATGATACAACTTCCATCTGTAAGTCGAATAATCTGCAAGAAGCACTCAATATGAGTGAAAGTTTGGCTTCGCAGATGGAGGATTGGTTCAATGCTAATAGCCTCTCCCTTAATATAGACAAAACTGAAAAAATAACCTTCTCTCTAAAATCATGTGCAGGCGAACTTGGTACTTGTAGGTTTCTTGGAGTACAATTTGACTCCAAGTTGAATTGGCATAAGCATGTCACAGAATGCTGTAATAAACTATGTAAAACGACTTACTTAATACGCAACCTAAGCCAATCTTTGCCAACTGAATACCTAATGTCAGCCTATTACGCATGGTTTAATTCACATGTAAGGTATGGCATCTTAGTCTGGGGACATTCTCCGGCAAGCTCGAACATATTCTCTATTCCAAGAAGGGTAGTCAGAGTGTTAGCATCTATACCCTATCGAGCGGACTGCAGATCAGCTTTTATTGGATTGAAGATTCTCACTGTCCCGTGTGTTTTCATTCTAGAATGCCTTAAATTCACTCACACGAATATTCAATCCTATACAACTCATAGCCAAGTACATGCTCATAACACGCGCAATAAAAGTAACATCCATCCATGTCGCATACGACTGACTAAATGCAAAAATGGAATACAATTTTATGGCCCGAAACTCTTTAATTTACTCCCCCAACCTGTAAAGTTACTCCCTCATATTAAATTTAAACAGTTAATTAAAGAATACTTGTCCATTCAGGCATTTTATAGCATCGATGAATGTTTAGCTCACAAATTCCGTGATATCTCACCAACGGGTTACGAGTAAACCATTGTTTTGTATTTTATGTATTAGACTAAGCTCACTTTATTTCATTGTTTTTAACATTATTGTTCTTTGTTTTTGTCTCTTTTATGTACGTAAACTAACTTAATTTTAATATCAATGTTTTATTTATAGTCTAAAATTATCTTATAGTTCAAATACCCTAATATGACTAGTGTAAACTCTATGTACTGGCACGCAATAAATATTATTATTATTATTATTATTATTATTATTATTATTATTTACAAAGCGTACTGTTGAAAAAACATAAATATCACCCATATAAGGTATCAATTTCACAAAATTTACATGACGGTGATACCAATAAGAAAATGGTCTTCTGTATTTGGTACAAAAACATGTGCCAAGAGGATAATACGTTCCCTACAAAAATAAGGTGTACATTATGTAATTCAATGTCCGGCGTGGGTATTTACCCGGGAAGTAGTTGTTTTAATGTGCATTTGTTTAACGTACTTGCGTAGGTAAGTCAATAGTCACACAGCTAAATGTAAAAATAATTTATTAATTATTTTCAAATCATTTTTATTTAATATATTTAAATAACTGTGACCAAGTGAATGAATACTGTTTTCTATTTATAATGGTGGACTTTTTGAGCATCTTATGTAATATTTAAAATTTTCTTCTATTATTATTTTGATAATTTCGGATTTATTTTACTTTATGTTGCTTTTGACAAATCTAAATAAAGATAATAAATTAAATATTGATTTCGTTGCTATAAACAACCGCAATTGTTTTACTTTTGTCATTTTCATGACTAACTATTATTTGGTGTATGGTAAAATTAAAAACGACTGTAACTTATTTTATTTTAAAAATAACTGGCATATGTTATAACGGATTAAAGGAAAAAAATAGCCCTTTTAATAAAGTCATAGCCAACTATAGTTTCCATTTAAAAAAACCTAAGTTTGTGTCATATCTCTTAAAATATGGGCAATTTTTTTTGTTATTAATCTGTGTAAAATTTTCTACAACTTTGTCCTTTACAGCTTTTTTCTATCTATGATAATAATAATAGAGATATATTGATTTAAAAAAATTGACACATTTTACTTTTTTCAAAATATCTAGTTACTCTTGACTTTTTCAAAAATTTTGAAAGTGTCATTTTATTCGTCTTATAAAACTACATTTCTTTCCCCATTTAACCGTTTTTCTATCTCTTATAGTTTCCGAGATCGCCATAGAGAACATCGAAAAAAACTGACCATGTATTTTAAAATTTTCTGCTTTCTATTACAATGAAATTAAACACGGAAAATTTTTGGCAATGATCAAAAAAAAATCGATCAATCCCTTTTTCCAACTGAAAAAAAATTCTTACACTGTAAGTTTTACAAACATCTATTGAAACAACAACTTCCCTAGCATTTACCCCGCCGGACATTGGATTACACAATAGATATTTGTTGTTGCATAGCAGCACTACTGCGAATTGCAACGGTTTGAGTCGAAATTATTTAATGAAAGGAAACAACAAATAATTGTTACAAGGCTATCTGTAGACATCAATAGATGTTTGTAAAACTTACAGTGTAAGTATTTTTTGCAGTTGGAAAACGGGATTGATCGAATTTTATTGATAATTTCCAGAAATTTTCCTTGTTTAATTTTATTGTAATTTAAATAATTGCAAATGTGTGAATCATCTTTGTTTCATTTTATTTAATTTATCTGCTTTTGTTTTAAACTAGATATTTAAATTTCCTTTCATAGAATATATATTTCTGATTTTGAAGTTATAAGGAAGCTATGTTACTTGTTTCGGTATTCATTAAAATGATGAAAACATCCCATTTTAAGTTTTTTTTGTCTATTTTGAAGGAAAATGTCTTAACAATTAATAAAAATTTCTATTTAATGCGTAATTTCTGGATGATGATAAAGTATTGCATACTTTTCTAAAAACATAATCCTTGATAAATATTCTCTATAACCCCATTTATGGAGAAAGAACTAAATTTGAACTATATTATGTAATTTCGGCATTAATGATAATTTGATCAAATGAGCATAAGCAATTCATTAATATATTTTTAATGTAATTTAACAAATCAAATTGAACAGAAAATATTTTAAGTAATCGACCGATTTGTAAAAATAAGACACACATTTTAAATTTACTACGATTTGAAATAGAAGTCAACTAATACAGATTAAAATTTATTTAAAACAATTGTTTAGATTTGCGTGATTGGTTTAAAGTAATAATGAATTATTAAATAGGAATTTTTGAATAAAATTATATAACGTTAAATAAGGTAAACAATCCTAATAGTCAAATTTTATTAATATGAATTTTACAGCGTGTCCAAATTCAAATATCAAAACTTTTAAAACTTGAAGATTTATTTTTCTTATAAACGCTCCACGTTGGTAGCACATTACCGATTTCTGCGTGGCAAAATTTCGATGTTAATTACTAACCAATATTCAATATTTTTACATATTTGTATTCATAAAAATGATTACTAAAAAACGCTAGATTTACTTTTTTATAACATTAAAAACACAATTTTCAAAATAGATATTAAGGTTATGTTAGTGATAAAAAAAAATCTAAATCGAGAGAAAGTTTCTAAATAATACATATAATGTTTTCATGTGTGTGGAGCTGGCAATGAATCCAGCAATGAACCCGGCGCCTTGTAACGGTTTTAGATTGAGACGCTGATCGGGTTGCCTACGTTTTAGTATTGTACGGGTGATAAATCCGCGAAGGTGGTTTAAGGCCAATTTGCGCGCGCAGAAAATTCGGTCTTTTGCCGTAGCGAAGAAAGATGGTGGCGAATCCTCAAGAGGACCGCGAATTTATTAATATTTGTGGCGGAATTTATCGCTAAGGTAAGCTTAACTTTTCTTTAACGTAAGTGTGCTAATTTCGTGATTAAATCAAATCAACAGGCGGGTACTTTCGGGCCTGTTTTACCGTTGCCGGCCGTGAGTTTGTTGATAGGGACGTATAGTGTTGTCGATTGGCAAATGGCGACCGCTCTCTGGTAGTAGTACATCTGAATATTAGAGCTTTGGAAACTAAATCAATCACCGCCCCACCGCACGCCTCTACCGACGGCTGCTGCCGCAAATACCGCATACCTTGCCGAACTTGCCGTTCGTTAGCCCTCGCTACCGACCACCGCTACCAATCGGAGGCCATCCGTCGATCTACGCAGGCGCATCCTGTACCGTCGAATTCCGGCATTTGTATGTATCAACAACACTTCACAAGGCTAAAGATAAGGTCAGGAATATTGTTAACATTTTTTTTGAATTGCGATAGCGCATTGAAAAGTTTTATGTAGGATGTGCGGTTATCTTGCAAATTTGATTGCATCAAATAATTTAACGATCGTCTAGGGAGAAATTTTTTGTTAATATTATTTTATTATACATTCATTATTTTTTTTTGAAACATTTAATTTTGATTCCGTCTCAAGGCAGTGCCCTTGGGTGGCGCTCAACGTTTTATTTAGAATTAAGAATTTATTTTGTTATTAGGTATTTAATTTTTTTATTTCGGAATTATCTTTAATTAAACAAAAAGAAAGGGAAATATTATGTTTATATTGAAAACACCAATTAACATTTATTTTTATTATTATCAATAGTTTTTTTATTAAAATCAATTTTAAGTTTTTAATCAGAAATAACTTGTTTTGAAACCCACCTCCCACGTTCACCTAAAAATTTTCAGAGGGCCGGCACACTGAGACTTTTTTTTCTAAAATATTTATTTCAAGGAAAAGAACACATGTTTAATTGTTTATTCATAATTATAACTAAATTCAAGGTCAAGTGAATGGAGCAGAATCAAATTTATTCCTATAAATTCTAAAATATTCAATATACAATACTTTAAAAATCGGAAAATACCGATTTTTTTATAAACAATATTTCCCAAACGGCGCACTTTTTTCCAATTTTCTTTCAGAAATGGTTTAAACAATGTTTTTAGAAGTAATATAAACAATCAAAAATGCGTGCCCGTTAATTGTTTGTCTATAAACAAATCTATTGCTGAGTCGTATATCCAACACCTGACGGCGATTTTAAAAGTGTCAAATTTCCCAAACGGCGCCCTTTTTTTCCAATTTTCTTTCAAAAATGGTTTAAACAATGTTTTTAGAAGTAATATTAACAATCAAAAATGCGTGCCCGTTAATAGTTTGTTTATAAACAAATCCATTGCTGAGTCGTATTTTTAACCCCTGATAGAGATTTTCAAAGTGTCAAATTTCCCAAACGGCGCACTTTTTTTTCCAATTTTCTTTCAGAAATGGTTTAAACAATGTTTTTAGAAGTAATATTAACAATCAAAAATGCGTGCCCGTTAATTGTTTGTTTATAAACAAATCCATTGCTGAGTCGTATTTTTAACCCCTGATAGAGATTTTCAAAGTGTCAAATTTCCCAAACGGCGCACTTTTTCTTCCAATTTTCTTTCAAAAATGGTTTAAACAATGTTTTTAAAAGTAATATAAACAATCAAGAAAGCGTGCCCTTTAATAGTTTGTCTATAAACAAATCTATTGCTCAGTCATATTTCCAACACATGACGGCGAATTTCAAAGTGTCAAATTTCCCAAACGGCGCACTTTTTTTTTCTAATTTTCTTTCAGAAATGGTTTAAACAATGTTTTTAGAAGTAAAATAAACAATCAAAAATGCGTGCCTGTTAATTGTTTGTTTATAAACAAATCCATTGCTGAGTCGTATTTTTAACACCTGATAAAGATTTTCAAAGTGTCAAATTTCCCATACGGCGCACTTTTTTTCCAATTTTCTTTCAGAAATGGTTTAAACAATGTTTTTAGAAGTAAAATAAACAATCAAAAATGCGTGCCCGTTAATGGTTTATTAATAAACAAATCCATTGCTGAGTCGTATTTCCAACACCTGACGGCGATTTTCAAAGTGTCAAATTTCCCAAACGGCGCACTCTTTTTCCAATTTTCTTTCAGAAATGGTTTAAACAATGTTTTTAGAAGTAACATAAGCAATCAAAAATGCGTGCCCGTTAATAGTTTGTCTATAAACAAATCTATTGCTGAGTCGTATTTCCAACACATGACGGCGATTTTCAAAGTGTCAAATTTCCCAAACGGCGCACTTTTTTTCTAATTTTCTTTCAGAAATGGTTTAAACAATGTTTTTAGAAGTAAAATAAACAATCAAAAATTCGTGCCCGTTAATAGTTTGTCTATAAACAAATCTATTGCTGAGTCGTATTTCCAACACATGACGGCGATTTTCAAAGTGTCAAATTTCCCAAACGGCGCACTTTTTTTCTAATTTTCTTTCAGAAATGGTTTAAACAATGTTTTTAGAAGTAAAATAAACAATCAAGAATGCGTGCCCTTTATTTGTTTGTCTATAAACAAATCTATTGCTGAGTCGTATTTCCAACACCTGACGGCCATTTTCAAAGTGTCAAATTTCCCAAACGGCGCACTCTATTTCGAGTTTTCTTTCAGAAATGGTTTAAACAATTTTTTTAGAAGTAATATAAACAATCAAGAATGCGTGCCCTTAATTTGTTTGTCTATAAACAAATCTATTGCTGAGTCGTATTTCCAACACCTGACGGCCATTTTCAAAGTGTCAAATTTCCCAAACGGCGCACTCTTCTTCGAGTTTTCTTTCAGAAATAGTTTAAACAATGTTTTTAGAAGTAACATAAACAATCAGAAATGCGTGCCCCTTAATGGTTTGTTTATAAACAAATCCATTGCTGTCTCGTATTTTTAACACCTGACGGCGATTTTCAAAGTGTCAAATTTCCCAAACGGCGCACTTTTTTTCCAATTTTCTTTCAGAAATGGATTAAACAATGTTTTTAGAAGTAATATAAACAATCAAAAATGCGTGCCAGTTAATTGTTTGTCTATAAACAAATATATTGCTGAGTCGTATTTCCAACACCTGACGGCGATTTTCAAAGTGTCAAATTTCCCAAACATCGCACTTTTTTTCCAATTTTCTTTCAGAAATGGTTTAAACAATGTTTTTAGAAGTAATATAAACAATCAAAAATGCGTGCCCGTTAATTGTTTGTTTATAAACAAATCCATTGCTGAGTCGTATTTCCAACACATGACGGCGATTTTCAAAGTGTCAAATTTCCCATACGGCGCACTTTTTTTCCAATTTTCTTTCAAAAATGGTTTAAACAATGTTTTTAGAAGTAAAATAAACAATCAAAAATGCGTGCCCGTTAATTGTTTGTTTATAAACAAATCCATTGCTGAGTCGTATTTCCAACACGTGACGGCTATTTTCAAAGTGTCAAATTTCCCAAACGACGCACTTCTTTTCCAATTTTCTTTGAGAAATGGTTTAAACAATATTTTTAGAAGTAATGTAAACAATCAATAATGCGTGCCCGTTAATAGTTTGTTTATAAACAAATCCATTGCTGAGTCGTATTTCCAACACTTGACGGCGATTTTCAAAGTGTCAAATTTCCCAAACGGCGCACTTTTTTTTTCCAATTTTCTCTCAAAAATGGTTTAAACAATGTTTTTAGAAGTAATATTAACAATCAAGAATGCGTGCCCTTTAATAGTTTGTCTATAAACAAATCTAATGCTGAGTCGTATTTCTAACACATGACGGCGATTTTCAAAGTGTCAAATTTCCCAAACGGCGCACTTTTTTTCCAATTTTATTTCAGAAATGGTTTAAACAATGTTTTTAGAAGTAACATAAACAATCAGAAATGCGTGCCCGTTAATGGTTTGTTTATAAACAAATCCATTGCTGTCTCGTATTTTTAACACCTGACGGCGATTTTCAAAGTGTCAAATATCCCAAACGGCGCACTTTCTTTGCAATTTTATTTCAGAAATGGCTTAAACAATGTTTTTAGAAGTAACATAAACAATCAGAAATGCGTGCCCGTTAATGGTTTGTTTATAAACAAACCCATTGCTGTCTCGTATTTTTAACACCTGATAGAGATTTTGAAATTGTCAAATTTCCCAAACGGCGCACTTTTTTTTCCAATTTTATTTCAGAAATAGTTTAAACAATGTTTTCAGAAGTTACATAAACAATCAGAAATGCGTGCCCGTTAATGGTTTGTCTATAAACAAATCTATTGCTGAGTCGTATTTCCAACACATGACGGCGATTTTCAAAGTGTCAAATTTCCCAAACGGCGCACTTTTTCCAATTTTCTTTCAGAAATGGTTTAAACAATGTTCTTAGAAGTAATATAAACAATCAAGAATGCGTGCCCGTTAATTGTTTGTCTATAAACAAATTTATTGCTGAGTCGTATTTCCAACAACTGACGGCGATATTCAAAGTGTCAAATTTCCAAACGGCGCACTTTTTTTCCAATTTTCTTTCAGAAATGGATTAAACAATGTTTTTAGAAGTAATATAAACAATCAAAAATGCGTGCCAGTTAATTGTTTGTCTATAAACAAATATATTGCTGAGTCGTATTTCCAACACCTGACGGCTATTTTCAAAGTGTCAAATTTCCCAAACAACGCACTTTTTTTCCAATTTTCTTTCAGAAATGGTTTAAACAATGTTTTTAGAAGTAATATAAACAATCAAAAATGCGTGCCCGTTAATGGTTTGTCTATAAACAAATATATTGCTGAGTCGTATTTCCAACACCTGACGGCGATATTCAAAGTGTCAAATTTCCCAAACAGCGCACTTTTTTTCCAATTTTCTTTCAGTAATGATTTAAACAATGTTTTTAGAAGTAAAATAAACAATCAAAAATGCGTGCCCGTTAATTGTTTGTTTATAAACAAATCCATTGCTGAGTCGTATTTCCAACACGTGACGGCTATTTTCAAAGTGTCAAATTTCCCAAACGACGCACTTCTTTTCCAATTTTCTTTGAGAAATGGTTTAAACAATATTTTTAGAAGTAATGTAAACAATCAATAATGAGTGCCCGTTAAAAGTTTGTTTATAAACAAATCCATTGCTGAGTCGTATTTCCAACACATGACGGCGATTTTCAAAGTGTCAAATTTCCCAAACGGCGCACATTTTTTTTCTAATTTTCTTTCAGAAATTGTTTAAACAATGTTTTTAGAAGTAATATAAACAATCAAAAACGCGTGCCCGTTAATTGTTTGTTTATAAACAAATCCATTGCTGTCTCGTATTTTTAACACCTGACGGCGATTTTCAAAGTGTCAAATTTCCCAAACGGCGCACTTTTTTTTCCAATTTAATTTCATAAATGGTTTAAACAATGTTTTTAGAAGTAACATAAACAATCAGAAATGCGTGCCCGTTAATAGTTTGTTTATAAACAAATCCATTGCTGTCTCGTATTTTTAACACCTGACGGCGATTTTCAAAGTGTCAAATTTCCCAAACGGCGCACTTTTTTTTCCAATTTAATTTCAGAAATGGTTTAAACAATGTTTTTAGAAGTAACATAAACAATCAGAAATGCGTGCCCGTTAATAGTTTGTTTATAAACAAATCCATTGCTGTCTCGTATTTTTAACACCTGATAGAGATTTTGAAAATGTCAAATTTCCCAAACGCGCACTCTTTTTTCCAATTTTATTTCAGAAATGGTTTAAACAATGTTTTTAGAAGTAACATAAACAATCAGAAATGCGTGCCCGTTAATAGTTTGTTTATAAACAAATCCATTGCCGTCTCGTATTTTTAACACCTGATAGAGATTTTGAAAGTGTCAAATTTCCCAAACGGCGCACTCTTTTTTCCAATTCTATTTCAGAAATGGTTTAAACAATGTTTTAGAAGTAACATAAACAATCAGAAATGCGTGCCCGTTAATAGTTTGTTTATTAACAAATCCATTGCTGTCTCGTATTTTTAACACCTGATAGAGATTTTGAAAGTATCAAATTTCCCAAACGGCGCACTTTTTTTTCCAATTTTATTTCAGAAGTGGTTTAAACAATGTTTTTAGAAGTAACATAAACAATCAGAAATGCGTGCCCGTTAATTGTTTGTTTATAAACAAATCCATTGCTGTCTCGTATTTTTAACACCAGATAGAGATTTTGAAAATGTCAAATTTCCCAAACGGCGCACTCTTTTTTCCAATTTTATTTCAGAAATGGTTTAAACAATGTTTTTAGAAGTAACATAAACAATCAGAAATGCGTGCCCGTTAATAGTTTGTTTGTAAACAAATCCATTGCTGTCTCGTATTTTTAACACCTGATAGAGATTTTGAAAGTGTCAAATTTCCCAAACGGCGCACTCTTTTTTCCAATTTTATTTCAGAAATGGTTTAAACAACGTTTTTAGAAGTAACATAAACAATCAGAAATGCGTGCCCGTTAATAGTTTGTTTATTAACAAATCCATTGCTGTCTCGTATTTTTAACACCTGATAGAGATTTTGAAAATGTCAAATTTCCCAAACGGCGCACTTTTTTTTCCAATTTTATTTCAGAAGTGGTTTAAACAATGTTTTTAGAAGTAACATAAACAATCAGAAATGCGTGCCCGTTAATAGTTTGTTTATAAACAAATCCATTGCTGTCTCGTATTTTTAACACCTGATAGAGATTTTGAAAATGTCAAATTTCCCAAACGGCTCACTTTTTTTCCAATTTTATTTCATAAATGGTTTAAACAATGTTTTTAGAAGTAACATAAACAATCAGAAATGCGTGCCCGTTAATAGTTTGTTTATAAACAAATCCATTGCTGTCTCGTATTTTTAACACCTGATAGAGATTTTGAAAGTGTCAAATTTCCCAAACGGCGCACTTTTTTTCCAATTTTATTTCAGAAATGGTTTAAACAATGTTTTTAGAAGTAACATAAACAATCAGAAATGCGTGCCCGTTAATAGTTTGTTTATAAACAAATCCATTGCTGTCTCGTATTTTTAACACCTGATAGAGATTTTGAAAATGTCAAATTTCCCAAACGGCGCACTTTTTTTTCCAATTTTATTTCAGAAGTGGTTTAAACAATGTTTTTAGAAGTAACATAAACAATCAGAAATGCGTGCCCGTTAATAGTTTGTTTATAAACAAATCCATTGCTGTCTCGTATTTTTAACACCAGATAGAGATTTTGAAAATGTCAAATTTCCCAAACGGCGCACTCTTTTTTCCAATTTTATTTCAGAAATGGTTTAAACAATGTTTTTAGAAGTAACATAAACAATCAGAAATGCGTGCCCGTTAATAGTTTGTTTATAAACAAATCCATTGCTGTCTCGTATTTTTAACACCTGATAGAGATTTTGAAAGTATCAAATTTCCCAAACGGCGCACTTTTTTTTCCAATTTTATTTCAGAAGTGGTTTAAACAATGTTTTTAGAAGTAACATAAACAATCAGAAATGCGTGCCCGTTAATTGTTTGTTTATAAACAAATCCATTGCTGTCTCGTATTTTTAACACCTGATAGAGATTTTGAAAATGTCAAATTTCCCAAACGGCTCACTTTTTTTCCAATTTTATTTTATAAATGGTTTAAACAATGTTTTTAGAAGTAACATAAACAATCAGAAATGCGTGCCCGTTAATAGTTTGTTTATAAACAAATCCATTGCTGTCTCGTATTTTTAACACCTGATAGAGATTTTGAAAGTGTCAAATTTCCCAAACGGCGCACTTTTTTTCCAATTTTATTTCAGAAATGGTTTAAACAATGTTTTTAGAAGTAACATAAACAATCAGAAATGCGTGCCCGTTAATAGTTTGTTTATAAACAAATCCATTGCTGAGTCGTATTTTTAACCCCTGATTGAGATTTTCAAAGTGTCAAATTTTCCAAACGGCTCACTTTTTTTCCAATTTTCTTTCAGAAATGGTTTAAACAATGTTTTTAGAAGTAATATAAGCAATCAAAAATGCGTGCCCGTTAATAGTTTGTCTATTAACAAATCTATTGCTGAGTCGTATTTCCAACACATGACGGCGATTTTCAAAGTGTCAAATTTCCCAAACGGCGCACTTTTTTTTCTAATTTTCTTTCAGAAATGGTTTAAACAATGTTTTTAGAAGTAAAATAAACAATCAAAAATTCGTGCCCGTTAATTGTTTGTTTATAAACAAACCCATTGCTGAGTCGTATTTTTAACACCTGATAGAGATTTTCAAAGTGTCAAATTTCCCAAACGGCGCACTTTTTTCCAATTTTCTTTCAGAAATGGTTTAAACAATGTTTTTAGAAGTAATATAAACAATCAAGAATGCGTGCCCTTTAATTGTTTGTCAATAAACAAATCTATTGCTGAGTCGTATTTCCAACACCTGACGGCGATTTGTCACCGGTAAAGTTCCCTGATGTTTACAATCAAGAAACCCTCAGGGCCCTCTCTTACATCCGACTCAATAAATTATGTACCAAACCATAAACCTTCTATCAACCAAGGGCATATGTGTCTTTGTACTGGAAAACTTACCCCGCTGTCAGCCGGCAAAGTGGCTGGGTTCAACAGATGTAAAGGGAGCGCCACGAGCTTTAATATTAAAGCCCTCCAGTACTAAAGGAGTGCAGGTAAAAGCTCGAAACCACAGGTAAATTAAATAGTTGATAGAACTAAAGTCAAAGTTAACGAACAATAATCTTTATTTAACGAAACACAACTGAAGGTTGAACAAGAACATAACAACAATGTAGTATAACAAGTATTTAAGTCTCAACAAGCGCAATATTAACAATTTGTAACCCTTTTCAAAGTTCTATGAAATAACTTCCAAGCCTAACCGCAACTAATACAAAAGTTCACCCACACAAAAGTGAAAATAAGTTTATCTAGGACAAAGTATCCTAAATACTTGGGTCAAGCCCTGACATACAAAGTTCAATCAAAACCGAAACGATATTACTTAATCAAATCAATTAAATTTAATTCAATTCACACCCGCAATCCGAAGAACAAAAATCTATATGAATAATATAAGTAAATTACTGATCACGTCATTTACTCACACATGCCAGTGTTAAACAGCAAGTTTGAAAGGTGTAAATGTAACTTACCCCCAATACGGTGATGTTACCTTAATCGTAGAATCGCTGGTAGCGCTACCTGGACTATTCCAACGTAGTGTAAATTAATCTACAAACAGTGCAACACAATAAACAACCAGCATGAGCAATAACACAATTTCATGATCACTGAAGGTTAAAAATTTAGTGAGAATTACGGATGTGATCCGAACAGTAGCTAAACAAAAAAAACTCTAATCAAGCTATGAAATTACATCTAATAAAAAAAATACAACCAAAAATTCTCGGCTCGAACGTCCATCAAAAATCCATATCATGTGGTCGGCGAGTGCACGTGCAGTGGTAGTAAAATCGTCGTTACACCAACCTCCCACTCTCGATGCTTCTCCGCTCGAATTCCCAAATCCACCAAATAGTCAAACCGGACAGATCGAAAATCTCACGGGAAAGTCCTCAGGTGCAGCCACTGGACGCTCCACCGGAATTACAGAACAGCCACACAAAAACAGCCACCATTAAAGGAAATAATTCGGTCACGTGGTTCAGACGTTAGGCTAACCGCCAAAACAATCACTTTAAATGAAATAGGTCAGATAAACCTAAAAGAAAAACCAGGCAGAATTTCTCCTGCATGACAAAACAACGAATTAGAATCATAAAAAGCTAATAAGGCGTAGGAATGATGAAGACATACCTTTCTCCTGGCTTTTCTCAATTTCCGGTCACATTAAATGTGCATTAAATAATCCGCCTGACGGCGATATCGTCTCAGGAATCCAAAAATCCAACATAACTCAACTAACTCTCCCCAACTGAGAAGACTGCTGCACGTGATAATCTAAATCATCCCCAACTAGGATTTACCCTTCACACATGAAGGAATTTTGTATCACTCGTGCATACACGTGCGACCACTTGTAAGAATATAAAAATGGTTTCCCGGAAATATAGAAAAAAAAACAAGATCTCAGTGTTGCCAGTCTTACTCTCAATAATCCCCACCAAACACTACCTTAGCCAACATCCAAAAATATGCAAAAAGAATAATTTGTGAATAATAGATGTAATTATATTTAATGAGCAGATCATAGACTTAATGATGATTTTCTAGTGTGGTAACTAGAAAAGTACTGAGAAAAAGAAACTACATTACTTAACCAACAGTATGACAGAAGAATACAGTTTTCGCGGTAACGACTAGGAATTATTCAAACGTTGGCAGCGTTGAACTTGATGTTTGACAAGTGATTTGTTTACCTGTCGTTAACCTCAAAACTGATCCGTACACTGAAGAAATTCTCTCGTTCACACTAAAAACTCCTTAATACAGCAAGACAGGTTCGAATAATTATTTTACTAATCTAAAATTCTCAAGTTACTCAGTCTAACAAAACAAAATGAATAAATTAATTATTTCCCTCAAACAATTCCTCGGTAAATCCTGTTATCGGCAACCCAATATCCAAATGAACACCAAATAAAATCTACATTATAAGTCGATCAATATAAATTATTCCACAAATTATTCGCATATTTCAGCTCGTCGCAGAAAATGAACAATTGTTAATTCTGACCCGTAACAGATTTTCAAAGTGTCAAATTTCCCAAACGGCGCACTCTTTTTCCAATTTTCTTTCAAAATAGTTTAAACAATGTTTTTACAAGTAACATAAGCAATCAAAAATGCGTGCCCGTTAATAGTTTGTCTATAAACAAATTTATTGCTGAGACGTATTTCCAACACCTGACGGCGATTTTCAAAGTGTCAAATTTCCCAAACGGCGCACTTTTTTTCCAATTTTATTTCAGAAATGGTTTAAACAATGTTTTTAGAAGTAACATAAACAATCCGAAATACGTGCCCGTTAATAGTTTGTTTATTAACAAATCCATTGCTGTCTCGTATTTTTAACACCTGACGGCGACTTTCAAAGTGTCAAATTTCCCAAACGGCGCACGTTTTTTCCAATTTTATTTCAGAAATGGTTTAAACAATGTTTTTAGAAGTAACATAAACAATCAGAAATGCGTGCACTTTAATAGTTTGTTTATAAACAAATCCATTGCTGTCTCGTATTTTTAACACCTGATAGAGATTTTGAAAGTGTCAAATTTCCCAAACGGCGCACTTTTTTTTCCAATTTTATTTCAGAAATGGTTTAAACAATGTTTTTAGAAGTAACATAAACAATCAGAAATGCGTGCCCGTTAATAGTTTGTTTATAAACAAATCCATTGCTGAGTCGTATTTTTAACCCCTGATGGAGATTTTCAAAGTGTCTAATTTCCCAAACGGCTCACTTTTTTTCCAATTTTCTTTCAGAAATGGTTTAAACAATGTTTTTAGAAGTAACATAAACAATCAGAAATGCGTGCCCATTAATAGTTTGTTTATAAACAAATCCATTGCTGTCTCGTATTTTTAACACCTGACGGCGATTTTCAAAGTGTCAAATTTCCCAAACGGCGCACTCTTTTTCCAATTTTCTTTCAGAAATGGTTTAAACAATGTTTTTAGAAGTAATATTAACAATCAAAAATGCGTGCCCGTTAATAGTTTGTTTATAAACAAATCCATTGCTGAGTCGTATTTTTAACCCCTGATAGAGATTTTCAAAGTGTCAAATTTCCCAAACGGCGCACTTTTTTTTCCAATTTTCTTTCAGAAATGGTTTAAACAATGTTTTTAGAAGTAATATTAACAATCAAAAATGCGTGCCCGTTAATTGTTTGTTTATAAACAAATCCATTGCTGAGTCGTATTTTTAACCCCTGATAGAGATTTTCAAAGTGTCAAATTTCCCAAACGGCGCACTTTTTCTTCCAATTTTCTTTCAAAAATGGTTTAAACAATGTTTTTAAA
Source organism: Philonthus spinipes (assembly GCA_963082785.1). Classification (NCBI taxonomy): domain Eukaryota; kingdom Metazoa; phylum Arthropoda; class Insecta; order Coleoptera; family Staphylinidae; genus Philonthus; species Philonthus spinipes. Next base: position 10,683,682 of record OY720323.1, on the reverse strand, counting down.
AGTAATATAAACAATCAAGAAAGCGTGCCCTTTAATAGTTTGTCTATAAACAAATCTATTGCTCAGTCATATTTCCAACACATGACGGCGAATTTCAAAGTGTCAAATTTCCCAAACGGCGCACTTTTTTTTCTAATTTTCTTTCAGAAATGGTTTAAACAATGTTTTTAGAAGTAAAATAAACAATCAAAAATGCGTGCCTGTTAATTGTTTGTTTATAAACAAATCCATTGCTGAGTCGTATTTTTAACACCTGATAAAGATTTTCAAAGTGTCAAATTTCCCATACGGCGCACTTTTTTTCCAATTTTCTTTCAGAAATGGTTTAAACAATGTTTTTAGAAGTAAAATAAACAATCAAAAATGCGTGCCCGTTAATGGTTTATTAATAAACAAATCCATTGCTGAGTCGTATTTCCAACACCTGACGGCGATTTTCAAAGTGTCAAATTTCCCAAACGGCGCACTTCTTTTCCAATTTTCTTTGAGAAATGGTTTAAACAATATTTTTAGAAGTAATGTAAACAATCAAAAATGCGTGCCCGTTAATAGTTTGTTTATAAACAAATCCATTGCTGAGGCGTATTTCCAACACCTGACGGCGATTTTCAAAGTGTCAAATTTCCCAAACGGCGCACTTTTTTTTTCCAATTTTATTTCAGAAATGGTTTAAACAATGTTTTTAGAAGTAATGTAAACAATCAAAAATGCGTGCCCGTTAATTGTTTGTCTATAAACAAATCTATTGCTGAGTCGTATTTCCAACACATGACGGCGATTTTCAAAGTGTCAAATTTCCCAAACGGCGCACTCTTTTTCCAATTTTCTTTCAGAAATGGTTTAAACAATGTTTTTAGAAGTAACATAAGCAATCAAAAATGCGTGCCCGTTAATAGTTTGTCTATAAACAAATCTATTGCTGAGTCGTATTTCCAACACATGACGGCGATTTTCAAAGTGTCAAATTTCCCAGACGGCGCACTTTTTTTCTAATTTTCTTTCAGAAATGGTTTAAACAATGTTTTTAGAAGTAAAATAAACGATCAAGAATGCGTGCCCTTTATTTGTTTGTCTATAAACAAATCTATTGCTGAGTCGTATTTCCAACACCTGACGGCCATTTTCAAAGTGTCAAATTTCCCAAACGGCGCACTCTATTTCGAGTTTTCTTTCAGAAATGGTTTAAACAATTTTTTTAGAAGTAATATAAACAATCAAGAATGCGTGCCCTTAATTTGTTTGTCTATAAACAAATCTATTGCTGAGTCGTATTTCCAACACCTGACGGCCATTTTCAAAGTGTCAAATTTCCCAAACGGCGCACTCTTCTTCGAGTTTTCTTTCAGAAATGGTTTAAACAATGTTTGTAGAAGTAACATAAACAATCAGAAATGCGTGCCCCTTAATGGTTTGTTTATAAACAAATCCATTGCTGTCTCGTATTTTTAACACCAGATAGAGATTTTGAAAATGTCAAATTTCCCAAACGGCTAACTTTTTTTCCAATTTTATTTCAGAAATAGTTTAAACAATGTTTTTAGAAGTAAAATAAGCAATCAAAAATGCGTGCCCGTTAATAGTTTGTCTATGAACAAATCAATTGCTGAGTCGTATTTCCAACACATGACGGCGATTTTCAAAGTGTCAAATTTCCCAAACGGCGCACTTTTTTCCAATTTTCTTTCAGAAATGGTTTAAACAATGTTTTTAGAAGTAATATAAACAATCAAGAATGCGTGCCCTTTAATTGTTTGTCTATAAACAAATCCATTGCTGAGTCGTATTTCCAACACCTGACGGCAATTTTCAAAGTGTCAAATTTCCCAAACGGCGCACTCTTTTTCCAATTTTCTTTCAGAAATAGTTTAAACAATGTTTTTAGAAGTAACATAAGCAATCAAAAATGCGTGCCCGTTAATAGTTTGTCTATAAACAAATTTATTGCTGAGACGTATTTCCAACACCTGACGGCGATTTTCAAAGTGTCAAATTTCCCAAACGGCGCACTTTTTTTCCAATTTTATTTCAGAAATGGTTTAAACAATGTTTTTAGAATTAACATAAACATTCAGAAATGCGTGCCCGTTAATAGTTTGTTTATAAACAAATCCATTGCTGTCTCGTATTTTTAACACCTGACGGCGATTTTCAAAGTGTCAAATTTCCCAAACGGCGCAATTTTTTTTCTAATTTTATTTCAGAAATGGTTTAAACAATGTTTTTAGAAGTAACATAAACAATCAGAAATGCGTGCCCGTTAATAGTTTGTTTATAAACAAATCCATTGCTGAGTCGTATTTTTAACCCCTGATAGAGATTTTCAAAGTGTCAAATTTCCCAAACGGCGCACTTTTTTCCAATTTTCTTTCAGAAATGGTTTAAACAATGTTTTTAGAAGTAATATAAACAATCAAGAATGCGTGCCTGTTAATTGTTTGTCTATAAACAAATTTATTGCTGAGTCGTATTTCCAACACCTGACGGCGATTTTCAAAGTGTCAAATTTCCCAAACAACGCACTTTTTTTCCAATTTTCTTTCAGAAATGGTTTAAACAATGTTTTTAGAAGTAACATAAACAATCAAAAATGCGTGCCCGTTAATTGTTTGTTTATAAACAAATCCATTGCTGTCTCGTATTTTTAACACCAGATAAAGATTTTTAAAATGTCAAATTTCCCAAACGGCTCACTTTTTTTTTAATTTTATTTCAGAAATGGTTTAAACAATGTTTTTAGAAGTAACATAAACAATCAGAAATGCGTGCCCGTTAATCGTTTGTTTATAAACAAATCCATTGCTGTCTCGTATTTTTAACACCTGATAGAGATATTGAAATAGTCAAATTTCCCAAACGGCGCACTTTTTTTTCCAATTTTATTTCAGAAATAGTTTAAACAATGTTTTAAGAAGTAACATAAACAATCAGAAATGCGTGCCCGTTAATGGTTTGTTTATAAACAAATCCATTGCTATCTCGTATTTTTAACACCTGATAGAGATATTGAAAGTGTCAAATTTCCCAAACGGCGCACTTTTTTTCCAATTTTATTTCAAAAATGGTTTAAACAATGTTTTTAGAAGTAAAAGAAACAATCAAAAATGCGTGCCCGTTAATTGTTTGTCTATAAACAAATCTATTGCTGAGTCGTATTTCCAACACCTGACGGCGATTTTCAATGTGTCAAATTTCCCAAACATCGCACTTTTTTTCCAATTTTCTTTCAGAAATGGTTTAAACAATGTTTTTAGAAGTAATATAAACAATCAAAAATGCGTGCCCGTTAATTGTTTGTCTATAAACAAATAAATTGCTGAGTCGTATTTCCAACACCTGACGGCGATATTCAAAGTGTCAAATTTCCCAAACGGCGCACTTTTTTTCCAATTTTCTTTCAGTAATGGTTTGAACAATGTTTTTAGAAGTAAAATAAACAATCAAAAATGCGTGCCCGTTAATTGTTTGTTTATAAACAAATCCATTGCTGAGTCGTATTTCCAACACATGACGGCGATTTTCAAAGTGTCAAATTTCCCATACGGCGCACTTTTTTTCCAATTTTCTCTCAAAAATGGTTTAAACAATGTTTTTAGAAGTAAAATAAACAATCAAAAATGCGTGCCCGTTAATTGTTTGTTTATAAACAAATCCATTGCTGAGTCGTATTTCCAACACGTGACGGCTATTTTCAGTGTCAAATTTCCCAAACGACGCACTTCTTTTCCAATTTTCTTTGAGAAATGGTTTAAACAATATTTTTAGAAGTAATGTAAACAATCAATAATGCGTGCCCGTTAATAGTTTGTTTATAAACAAATCCATTGCTGAGTCGTATTTCCAACACTTGACGGCGATTTTCAAAGTGTCAAATTTCCCAAACGGCGCACTTTTTTTCCAATTTTCTCTCAAAAATGGTTTAAACAATGTTTTTAGAAGTAATATAAACAATCAAGAATGCGTGCCCTTTAATAGTTTGTCTATAAACAAATCTAATGCTGAGTCGTATTTCCAACACATGACGGCGATTTTCAAAGTGTCAAATTTCCCAAACGGCGCACTTTTTTTCCAATTTTATTTCAGAAATGGCTTAAACAATGTTTTTAGAAGTAACATAAACAATCAGAAATGCGTGCCCGTTAATAGTTTGTTTATAAACAAATCTATTGCTGAGTCGTATTTCCAACACATGACGGCGATTTTCAAAGTGTCAAATTTCCCAAACGGCGCACTTTTTTCAATTTTCTTTCAGAAATGGTTTAAACAATGTTTTTAGAAGTAACATAAACAATCAGAAATGCGTGCCCGTTAATGGTTTGTTTATAAACAAATCCATTGCTGTCTCGTATTTTTAACACCTGACGGCGATTTTCAAAGTGTCAAATTTCCCAAACGGCGCACTTTTTTTTCCAATTTTATTTCAGAAATGGCTTAAACAATGTTTTTAGAAGTAACATAAACAATCAGAAATGCGTGCCCGTTAATAGTTTGTTTATAAACAAATCTATTGCTGAGTCGTATTTCCAACACATGACGGCGATTTTCAAAGTGTCAAATTTCCCAAACGGCGCACTTTTTTTCCAATTTTATTTCAGAAATGGCTTAAACAATGTTTTTAGAAGTAACATAAACAATCAGAAATGCGTGCCCGTTAATGGTTTGTTTATAAACAAATCCATTGCTGTCTCGTATTTTTAACACCTGACGGCGATTTTCAAAGTGTCAAATTTCCCAAACGGCGCACTTTTTCCAATTTTCTTTCAGAAATGGTTTAAACAATGTTCTTAGAAGTAATATAAACAATCAAGAATGCGTGCCCGTTAATTGTTTGTCTATAAACAAATTTATTGCTGAGTCGTATTTCCAACAACTGACGGCGATTTTCAAAGTGTCAAATTTCCAAACGGCGCACTTTTTTTCCAATTTTCTTTCAGAAATGGATTAAACAATGTTTTTAGAAGTAATATAAACAATCAAAAATGCGTGCCAGTTAATTGTTAGTCTATAAACAAATATATTGCTGAGTCGTATTTCCAACACCTGACGGCGATATTCAAAGTGTCAAATTTCCCAAACGGCGCACTTTTTTTCCAATTTTCTTTCAGTAATGATTTAAACAATGTTTTTAGAAGTAAAATAAACAATCAAAAATGCGTGCCCGTTAATTGATTGTTTATAAACAAATCCATTGCTGAGTCGTATTTCCAACACGTGACGGCTATTTTCAAAGTGTCAAATTTTTCAAACGACGCACTTCTTTTCCAATTTTCTTTGAGAAATGGTTTAAACAATATTTTTAGAAGTAATGTAAACAATCAATAATGAGTGCCCGTTAATAGTTTGTTTATAAACAAATCCATTGCTGAGTCGTATTTTTAACACCTGACGGCGATTTTCAAAGTGTCAAATTTCCCAAACGGCGCACTTTTTTTCCAATTTTCTTTCAGAAATGGTTTAAACAATGTCTTTAGAAGTAATATTAACAATCAAATATGCGTGCCCGTTAATTGTTTGTCTATAAACAAATCTATTGCAGAGTCGTATTTCCAACACCTGACGGCTATTTTCAAAGTGTCAAATTTCCCAAACGACGCACTTCTTTTCCAATTTTCTTTGAGAAATGGTTTAAACAATATTTTTAGAAGTAACGTAAACAATCAAAAATGCATGCCTGTTAATTGTTTGTCTATAAACAAATATATTGCTGAGTCGTATTTCCAACACTTGACGGCGATTTTCAAAGTGTCAAATTTCCCAAACGGCGCACTTTTTTTCCAATTTTCTTTCAGAAATGGTTTAAACAATGTTTTTAGAAGTAATATAAACAATCAAAAATGCGTCCCCGCTAATAGTTTGTTTATTAACAAATCCATTGCTGTCTCGTATTTTTAACACCAGAGATTTTGAAAATGTCAAATTTCCCAAACGGCTCACTTTTTTTCCAATTTTATTTCATAAATGGTTTAAACAATGTTTTTAGAAGTAACATAAACAATCAGAAATGCGTGCCCGTTAATAGTTTGTTTATAAACAAAACCATTGCTGTCTCGTATTTTTAACACCTGACGGCGATTTTCAAAGTGTCAAATTTCCCAAACGGCGCACTTTTTTTTCCAATTTAATTTCAGAAATGGTTTAAACAATGTTTTTAGAAGTAACATAAACAATCAGAAATGCGTGCCCGTTAATAGTTTGTTTATAAACAAATCCATTGCTGTCTCGTATTTTTAACACCAGATAGAGATTTTGAAAATGTCAAATTTCCCAAACGGCGCACTCTTTTTTCCAATTTTATTTCAGAAATGGTTTAAACAATGTTTTTAGAAGTAACATAAACAATCAGAAATGCGTGCCCATTAATAGTTTGTTTATAAACAAATCCATTGCTGTCTCGTATTTTTAACACCTGATAGAGATTTTGAAAGTGTCAAATTTCCCAAACGGCGCACTTTTTTTTCCAATTTTATTTCAGAAATGGTTTAAACAATGTTTTTAGAAGTAACATAAACAATCAGAAATGCGTGCCCGTTAATAGTTTGTTTATAAACAAATCCATTGCTGAGTCGTATTTTTAACCCCTGATGGAGATTTTCAAAGTGTCTAATTTCCCAAACGGCTCACTTTTTTTCCAATTTTCTTTCAGAAATGGTTTAAACAATGTTTTTAGAAGTAACATAAACAATCAGAAATGCGTGCCCGTTAATAGTTTGTTTATAAACAAATCCATTGCTGTCTCGTATTTTTAACACCTGACGGCGATTTTCAAAGTGTCAAATTTCCCAAACGGCGCAATTTTTTTTCTAATTTTATTTCAGAAATGGTTTAAACAATGTTTTTAGAAGTAACATAAACAATCAGAAATGCGTGCCCGTTAATAGTTTGTTTATAAACAAATCCATTGCTGAGTCGTATTTTTAACCCCTGATAGAGATTTTCAAAGTGTCAAATTTCCCAAACGGCGCACTTTTTTCCAATTTTCTTTCAGAAATGGTTTAAACAATGTTTTTAGAAGTAATATAAACAATCAAGAATGCGTGCCCTTTAATTGTTTGTCTATAAACAAATCTATTGCTGAGTCGTATTTCCAACACCTGACGGCAATTTTCAAAGTGTCAAATTTCCCAAACGGCGCACTCTTTTTCCAATTTTCTTTCAGAAATAGTTTAAACAATGTTTTTAGAAGTAACATAAGCAATCAAAAATGCGTGCCCGTTAATAGTTTGTCTATAAACAAATCCATTGCTGAGTCGTATTTCCAACACATGACGGCGATTTTCAAAGTGTCAAATTTCCCAAACGGCGCACTTTTTTCCAATTTTCTTTCAGAAATGGTTTAAACAATGTTTTTAGAAGTAATATAAACAATCAAAAATGCGTGCTCGTTAATAGTTTGTTTATAAACAAATCCATTGCTGAGTCGTATTTCCAACACATGACGGCGATTTTCAAAGTGTCAAATTTCCCAAACGGCGCACTTTTTTCCAATTTTCTTTCAGAAATGGTTTAAACAATGTTTTTAGAAGTAATATAAACAATCAAAAATGCATGCTCGTTAATCGTTTGTTTATAAACAAATCCATTGCTGAGTCGTATTTCCAACACATGACGGCGATTTTCAAAGTGTCAAATTTCCCAAACGGCGCACTTTTTTCCAATTTTCTTTCAGAAATGGTTTAAACAATGTTTTTAGAAGTAATATAAACAATCAAAAATGCGTGCTCGTTAATCGTTTGTTTATAAACAAATCCATTGCTGAGTCGTATTTCCAACACATGACGGCGATTTTCAAAGTGTCAAATTTCCCACACGGCGCACTTTTTTCCAATTTTTTTTCAGAAATGGTTTAAACAATGTTTTTAGAAGTAATATAAACAATCAAAAATGCGTGCTCGTTAATAGTTTGTTTATAAACAAATCCATTGCTGAGTCGTATTTCCAACACATGACGGCGATTTTCAAAGTGGCAATATTTCCCAAACGGCGCACTTTTTTTTCCAATTTTCTTTCAGAAATGGTTTAAACAATGTTTTTAGAAGTAATATAAACAATCAAAAATGCGTGCCAGTTAATTGTTTGTCTATAAACAAATATATTGCTGAGTCGTATTTCCAACACCTGACGGCGATTTTCAAAGTGTCAAATTTCCCAAACAACGCACTTTTTTTCCAATTTTCTTTCAGAAATGGTTTAAACAATGTTTTTAGAAGTAACATAAGCATTCAAAAATGCGTGCCCGTTAATAGTTTGTCTATAAACAAATCTATTGCTGAGTCGTATTTCCAACACCTGACGGCGATATTCAATGTGTCAAATTTCCCAAACGGCTCCCTTTTCTTCCAATTTTCTTTCAGTAATGGTTTAAACAATGTTTTTAGAAGTAAAATAAACAATCAAAAATGCGTGCCCGTTAATTGTTTGTTTATAAACAAATCCATTGCTGTCTCGTATTTTTAACACCAGATAAAGATTTTGAAAATGTCAAATTTCCCAAACGGCTCACTTTTTTTTCAATTTTATTTCAGAAATGGTTTAAACAATGTTTTTAGAAGTAACATAAACAACCAGAAATGCGTGCCCGTTAATAGTTTGTTTATAAACAAATCCATTGCTGTCTCGTATTTTTAACACCTAATAGAGATATTGAAATAGTCAAATTTCCCAAACGGCGCACTTTTTTTTCCAATTTTATTTCAGAAATGGTTTAAACAATGTTTTAAGAAGTAACATAAACAATCAGAAATGCGTGCCCGTTAATAGTTTGTTTATAAACAAATCCATTGCTGTCTCGTATTTTTAACACCTGATAGAGATTTTGAAAGTGTCAAATTTCCCAAACGGCGCACTTTTTTTTCCAATTTTATTTCAAAAATGGTTTAAACAATGTTTTTAGAAGTAAAATAAACAATCAAAAATGCGTGCCCGTTAATTGTTTGTCTATAAACAAATCTATTGCTGAGTCGTATTTCCAACACCTGACGGCGATTTTCAAAGTGTCAAATTTCCCAAACATCGCACTTTTTTTCCAATTTTCTTTCAGAAATGGTTTAAACAATGTTTTTAGATGTAATATAAATAATCAAAAATGCGTGCCCGTTAATTGTTTGTCTATAAACAAATCCATTGCTGAGTCGTATTTCCAACACATGACGGCGATTTTCAAAGTGTCAAATTTCCCATACGGCGCACTTTTTTCCAATTTTCTTTCAAAAATGGTTTAAACAATGTTTTTAGAAGTAAAATAAACAATCAAAAATGCGTGCCCGTTAATTGTTTGTTTATAAACAAATCCATTGCTGAGTCGTATTTCCAACACGTGACGGCTATTTTCAAAGTGTCAAATTTCCCAAACGACGCACTTCTTTTCCAATTTTCTTTGACAAATGGTTTAAACAATATTTTTAGAAGTAATGTAAACAATCAATAATGCGTGCCCGTTAATAGTTTGTTTATAAACAAATCCATTGCTGAGTCGTATTTCCAACACTTGACGGCGATTTTCAAAGTGTCAAATTTCCCAAACGGCGCACTTTTTTTCCAATTTTCTCTCAAAAATGGTTTAAACAATGTTTTTAGAAGTAATATAAACAATCAAGAATGCGTGCCCTTTAATAGTTTGTCTATAAACAAATCTAATGCTGAGTCGTATTTCCAACACATGACGGCGATTTTCAAAGTGTCAAATTTCCCAAACGGCGCACTTTTTTTCCAATTTTATTTCAGAAATAGTTTAAACAATGTTTTTAGAAGTAACATAAACAATCATAAATGCGTGCCCGTTAATGGTTTGTTTATAAACAAATCCATTGCTGTCTCGTATTTTTAACACCTGACGGCGATTTTCAAAGTGTCAAATTTCCCAAACGGCGCACTTTTTTTTCCAATTTTATTTCAGAAATGGCTTAAACAATGTTTTTAGAAGTAACATAAACAATCAGAAATGCGTGCCCGTTAATAGTTTGTTTATAAACAAATCCATTGCTGTCTCGTATTTTTAACACCTGATAGAGATTTTGAAAGTGTCAAATTTCCCAAACGGCGCACTTTTGTTTCCAATTTTATTTCAGAAATAGTTTAAACAATGTTTTTAGAAGTTACATAAACAATCAGAAATGCGTGCCCGTTAATAGTTTGTCTATAAACAAATCTATTGCTGAGTCGTATTTCCAACACATGACGGCGATTTTCAAAGTGTCAAATTTCCCAAACGGCGCACTTTTTCCAATTTTCTTTCAGAAATGGTTTAAACAATGTTCTTAGAAGTAATATAAACAATCAAGAATGCGTGCCCGTTAATTGTTTGTCTATAAACAAATCCATTGCTGAGTCGTATTTTTAACCCCTGATAGAGATTTTCAAAGTGTCAAATTTCCCAAACGGCGCACTTTTTTCCAATTTTCTTTCAGAAATGGTTTAAACAATGTTTTTAGAAGTAATATAAACAATCAAGAATGCGTGCCCGTTAATTGTTTGTCTATAAACAAATTTATTGCTGAGTCGTATTTCCAACACCTGACGGCGATTTTCAAAGTGTCAAATTTCCCAAACGGCGCACTTTTTTTCCAATTTTCTTTCAGAAATGGTTTAAACAATGTTTTTAGAAGTAATATAAACAATCAAAAATGCGTGCCAGTTAATTGTTTGTCTATAAACAAATATATTGCTGAGTCGTATTTCCAACACCTGACGGCGATTTTCAAAGTGTCAAATTTCCCAAACAACGCACTTTTTTTCCAATTTTCTTTCAGAAATGGTTTAAACAATGTTTTTAGAAGTAACATAAGCATTCAAAAATGCGTGCCCGTTAATAGTTTGTCTATAAACAAATCTATTGCTGAGTCGTATTTCCAACACCTGACGGCGATATTCAATGTGTCAAATTTCCCAAACGGCTCCCTTTTTTTCCAATTTTCTTTCAGTAATGGTTTAAACAATGTTTTTAGAAGTAAAATAAACAATCAAAAATGCGTGCCCGTTAATTGTTTGTTTATACACAAATCCATTGCTGTCTCGTATTTTTAACACCAGATAAAGATTTTGAAAATGTCAAATTTCCCAAACGGCTCACTTTTTTTTTCAATTTTATTTCAGAAATGGTTTAAACAATGTTTTTAGAAGTAACATAAACAATCAGAAATGCGTGCCCGTTAATAGTTTGTTTATAAACAAATCCATTGCTGTCTCGTATTTTTAACACCTGATAGAGATATTGAAATAGTCAAATTTCCCAAACGGCGCACTTTTTTTCCAATTTTATTTCAGAAATGGTTTAAACAATGTTTTTAGAAGTAACATAAACAATCAGAAATGCGTGCCCGTTAATGGTTTGTTTATAAACAAATCCATTGCTGTCTCGTATTTTTAACACCTGACGGCGAATTTCAAAGTGTCAAATTTCTCAAACAACGCACTTTTTTTCCAATTTTCTTTCAGAAATGGTTTAAACAATGTTTTTAGAAGTAATATAAACAATCAAAAATGCGTGCCCGTTAATGGTTTGTCTATAAACAAATATATTGCTGAGTCGTATTTCCAACACCTGACGGCGATATTCAAAGTGTCAAATTTCCCAAACGGCGCACTTTTTTTCCAATTTTATTTCAGAAATGGTTTAAACAATGTTTTTAGAAGTAACATAAACAATCAGAAATGCGTGCCCGTTAATAGTTTGTTTATTAACAAATCCATTGCTGTCTCGTATTTTTAACACCTGATAGAGATTTTGAAAGTGTCAAATTTCCCAAACGGCGCACTCTTTTTTCCAATTTTATTTCAGAAATGGTTTAAACAATGTTTTTAGAAGTAACATAAACAATCAGAAATGCGTGCCCGTTAATAGTTTGTTCATTAACAAATCCATTGCTGTCTCGTATTTTTAACACCTGATAGAGATTTTGAAAGTATCAAATTTCCCAAACGGCGCACTTTTTTTTCTAATTTTATTTCAGAAGTGGTTTAAACAATGTTTTTAGAAGTAACATAAACAATCAGAAATGCGTGCCCGTTAATAGTTTGTTTATAAACAAATCCATTGCTGTCTCGTATTTTTAACACCTGATAGAGATTTTGAAAATGTCAAATTTCCCAAACGGCTCACTTTTTTTCCAATTTTATTTCATAAATGGTTTAAACAATGTTTTTAGAAGTAACATAAACAATCAGAAATGCGTGCCCGTTAATAGTTTGTTTATAAACAAATCCATTGCTGTCTCGTATTTTTAACACCTGATAGAGATTTTGAAAGTGTCAAATTTCCCAAACGGCGCACTTTTTTTCCAATTTTATTTCAGAAATGGTTTAAACAATGTTTTTAGAAGTAACATAAACAATCAGAAATGCGTGCCCGTTAATAGTTTGTTTATAAACAAATCCATTGCTGAGTCGTATTTTTAACCCCTGATTGAGATTTTCAAAGTGTCAAATTTCCCAAACGGCTCACTTTTTTTTCAATTTTCTTTCAGAAATGGTTTAAACAATGTTTTTAGAAGTAATATAAGCAATCAAAAATGCGTGCCCGTTAATAGTTTGTCTATTAACAAATCTATTGCTGAGTCGTATTTCCAACACATGACGGCGATTTTCAAAGTGTCAAATTTCCCAAACGGCGCACTTTTTTCCAATTTTCTTTCAGAAATGGTTTAAACAATGTTTTAGAAGTAATTTAAACAATCAAGAATGCGTGCCCTTTAATTGTTTGTCTATAAACAAATCTATTGCTGAGTCGTATTTCCAACACATGACGGCGATTTTCAAAGTGTCAAATTTCCCAAACGGCGCACTTTTTTCCAATTTTCTTTCAGAAATGGTTTAAACAATGTTTTAGAAGTAATTTAAACAATCAAGAATGCGTGCCCTTTAATTGTTTGTCAATAAACAAATCTATTGCTGAGTCGTATTTCCAACACCTGACGGCGATTTGTCACCGGTAAAGTTCCCTGATGTTTACAATCAAGAAACCCCCAGGGCCCTCTCTTACATCCGACTCAATAAATTATGTACCAAACCATAAACCTTCTATCAACCAAGGGCATATGTGTCTTTGTACTGGAAAACTTACCCCGCTGTCAGCCGGCAAAGTGGCTGGGTTCAACAGATGTAAAGGGAGCGCCACGAGCTTTAATATTAAAGCCCTCCAGTACTAAAGGAGTGCAGGTAAAAGCTCGAAACCACAGGTAAATTAAATAGTTGATAGAACTAAAGTCAAAGTTAACGAACAATAATCTTTATTTAACGAAACACAACTGAAGGTTGAACAAGAACATAACAACAATGTAGTATAACAAGTATTTAAGTCTCAACAAGCGCAATATTAACAATTTGTAACCCTTTTCAAAGTTCTATGAAATAACTTCCAAGCCTAACCGCTACTAATACAAAAGTTCACCCACACAAAAGTAAAAATAAGTTTATCTAGGACAAAGTATCCTAAATACTTGGGTCAAGCCCTGACATACAAAGTTCAATCAAAACCGAAACGATATTACTTAATCAAATCAATTAAATTTAATTCAATTCACACCCGCAATCCGAAGAACAAAAATCTATATGAATAATATAAGTAAATTACTGATCACGTCATTTACTCACACATGTCAGTGTTAAACAGCAAGTTTGAAAGGTGTAAATGTAACTTACCCCCAATACGGTGATGTTACCTTAATCGTAGAATCGCTGGTAGCGCTACCTGGACGATTCCAACGTAGTGTAAATTAATCCACAAACAGTGCAACACAATAAACAACCAGCATGAGCAATAACACAATTTCATGATCACTGAAGGTTAAAAATTTAGTGAGAATTACGGATGTGATCCGAACAGTAGCTAAACAAAAAAACTCTAATCAAGCTATGAAATTACATCTAATAAAAAAAATACAACCAAAAATTCTCGGCTCGAACGTCCATCAAAAATCCATATCATGTGGTCGGCGAGTGCACGTGCAGTAGTAGTAAAATCGTCGTTACACCAACCTCCCACTCTCGATGCTTCTCCGCTCGAATTCCCAAATCCACCAAATAGTCAAACCGGACAGATCGAAAATCTCACGGGAAAGTCCTCAGGTGCAGCCACTGGACGCTCCACCGGAATTACAGAACAGCCACACAAAAACAGCCACCATTAAAGGAAATAATTCGGTCACGTGGTTCAGACGTTAGGCTAACCGCCAAAACAATCACTTTAAATGAAATAGGTCAGATAAACCTAAAAGAAAAACCAGGCAGAATTTCTCCTGCATGACAAAACAACGAATTAGAATCATAAAAAGCTAATAAGGCGTAGGAATGATGAAGACATACCTTTCTCCTGGCTTTTCTCAATTTCCGGTCACATTAAATGTGCATTAAATAATCCGCCTGACGGCGATATCGTCTCAGGAATCCAAAAATCCAACATAACTCAACTAACTCTCCCCAACTGAGAAGACTGCTGCACGTGATAATCTAAATCATCCCCAACTAGGATTTACCCTTCACACATGAAGGAATTTTGTATCACTCGTGCATACACGTGCGACCACTTGTAAGAATATAAAAATGGTTTCCCGGAAATATAGAAAAAAAAACAAGATCTCAGTGTTGCCAGTCTTACTCTCAATAATCCTCACCAAACACTACCTTAGCCAACATCCAAAAATATGCAAAAAGAATAATTTGTGAATAATAGATGTAATTATATTTAATGAGCAGATCATAGACTTAATGATGATTTTCTAGTGTGGTAACTAGAAAAGTACTGAGAAAAAGAAACTACATTACTTAATCAACAGTATGACAGAAGAATACAGTTTTCGCGGTAACGACTAGGAATTTTTCAAACGTTGGCAGCGTTGAACTTGATGTTTGACAAGTGATTTGTTTACCTGTCGTTAACCTCAAAACTGATCCGTACACTGAAGAAATTCTCTCGTTCACACTAAAAACTCCTTAATACAGCAAGACAGGTTCGAATAATTATTTTACTAATCTAAAATTCTCAAGTTACTCAGTCTAACAAAACAAAATGAATAAATTAATTATTTCCCTCAAACAATTCCTCGGTAAATCCTATTATCGGCAATACAATATCCAAATGAACACCAAATAAAATCTACATTATAAGTCGATCAATATAAATTATTCCACAAATTATTCGCATATTTCAGCTCGTCGCAGAAAATAAACAATTGTTAATTCTGACCCGTAACAGATTTTCAAAGTGTCAAATTTCCCAAACGGCGCACTCTTTTTCCAATTTTCTTTCAAAATAGTTTAAACAATGTTTTTACAAGTAACATAAGCAATCAAAAATGCGTGCCCGTTAATAGTTTGTCTATAAACAAATTTATTGCTGAGACGTATTTCCAACACCTGACGGCGATTTTCAAAGTGTCAAATTTCCCAAACGGCGCACTTTTTTTCCAATTTTATTTCAGAAATGGTTTAAACAATATTTTTAGAAGTAACATAAACAATCCGAAATGCGTGCCCGTTAATAGTTTGTTTATTAACAAATCCATTGCTGTCTCGTATTTTTAACACCTGACGGCGATTTTCAAAGTGTCAAATTTCCCAAACGGCGCACTTTTTTTCCAATTTTATTTCAGAAATGGTTTAAACAATGTTTTTAGAAGTAACATAAACAATCAGAAATGCGTGCACTTTAATAGTTTGTTTATAAACAAATCCATTGCTGTCTCGTATTTTTAACACCTGATAGAGATTTTGAAAGTGTCAAATTTCCCAAACGGCGCACTTTTTTTTCCAATTTTATTTCAGAAATGGTTTAAACAATGTTTTTAGAAGTAACATAAACAATCAGAAATGCGTGCCCGTTAATAGTTTGTTTATAAACAAATCCATTGCTGAGTCGTATTTTTAACCCCTGATGGAGATTTTCAAAGTGTCTAATTTCCCAAACGGCTCACTTTTTTTCCAATTTTCTTTCAGAAATGGTTAAAACAATGTTTTTAGAAGTAACATAAACAATCAGAAATGCGTGCCCGTTAATAGTTTGTTTATAAACAAATCCATTGCTGTCTCGTATTTTTAACACCTGACGGCGATTTTCAAAGTGTCAAATTTCCCAAACGGCGCACTCTTTTTCCAATTTTCTTTCAGAAATAGTTTAAACAATGTTTTTAGAAGTAACATAAGCAATCAAAAATGAGTGCCCGTTAATAGTTTGTCTATAAACAAATCTATTGCTGAGACGTATTTCCAACACCTGACGGCGATTTTCAAAGTGTCAAATTTCCCAAACGGCGCACTTTTTTTTCCAATTTTATTTCAGAAATGGTTTAAACAATGTTTTTAGAAGTAACATAAACAATCAGAAATGCGTGCCCGTTAATAGTTTGTTTATAAACAAATCCATTGCTGTCTCGTATTTTTAACACCTGACGGCGATTTTCAAAGTGTCAAATTTCCCAAACGGCGCACTTTTTTTTCCAATTTTATTTCAGAAATGGTTTAAACAATGTTTTTAGAAGTAACATAAACAATCAGAAATGCGTGCCCGTTAATAGTTTGTTTATAAACAAATCCATTGCTGTCTCGTATTTTTAACACCTGATAGAGATTTTGAAAGTGTCAAATTTCCCAAACGGCGCACTTTTTTTTCCAATTTTATTTCAGAAATGCTTTAAACAATGTTTTTAGAAGTAATATAAACAATCAGAAATGCGTGCCCGTTAATAGTTTGTCTATGAACAAATCAATTGCTGAGTCGTATTTCCAACACATGACGGCGATTTTCAAAGTGTCAAATTTCCCAAACGGCGCACTTTTTTCCAATTTTCTTTCAGAAATGGTTTAAACAATGTTTTTAGAAGTAACATAAACAATCAAGAATGCGTGCCCTTTAATTGTTTGTCTATAAACAAATCTATTGCTGAGTCGTATTTCCAACACCTGACGGCAATTTTCAAAGAGTCAAATTTCCCAAACGGCGCACTCTTTTTCCAATTTTCTTTCAGAAATAGTTTAAACAATGTTTTTAGAAGTAACATAAGCAATCAAAAATGCGTGCCCGTTAATAGTTTGTCTATAAACAAATTTATTGCTGAGACGTATTTCCAACACCTGACGGCGATTTTCAAAGTGTCAAATTTCCCAAACGGCGCACTTTTTTTCCAATTTTATTTCAGAAATGGTTTAAACAATGTTTTTAGAAGTAACATAAACAATCAGAAATGCGTGCCCGTTAATAGTTTGTTTATAAACAAATCCATTGCTGTCTCGTATTTTTAACACCTGACGGCGATTTTCAAAGTGTCAAATTTCCCAAACGGCGCACTCTTTTTCTAATTTTATTTCAGAAATGGTTTAAACAATGTTTTTAGAAGTAACATAAACAATCAGAAATGCGTGCCCGTTAATAGTTTGTTTATAAACAAATCCATTGCTGAGTCGTATTTTTAACACCTGATAGAGATTTTCAAAGTGTCAAATTTCCCAAACGGCGCACTTTTTTCCAATTTTCTTTCAGAAATGGTTTAAACAATGTTTTTAGAAGTAATATAAACAATCAAAAATGCGTGCCAGTTAATTGTTTGTCTATAAACAAATATATTGCTGAGTCGTATTTCCAACACCTGACGGCGATTTTCAAAGTGTCAAATTTCCCAAACAACGCACTTTTTTTCCAATTTTCTTTCAGAAATGGTTTAAACAATGTTTTTAGAAGTAACATAAGCATTCAAAAATGCGTGCCCGTTAATAGTTTGTCTATTAACAAATCTATTGCTGAGTCGTATTTCCAACACCTGACGGCGATATTCAATGTGTCAAATTTCCCAAACGGCTCCCTTTTTTTCCAATTTTCTTTCAGTAATGGTTTAAACAATGTTTTTAGAAGTAAAATAAACAATCAAAAATGCGTGCCCGTTAATTGTTTGTTTATAAACAAATCCATTGCTGTCTCGTATTTTTAACACCAGATAAAAGATTTTGAAAATGTCAAATTTCCCAAACGGCTCACTTTTTTTTCAATTTTATTTCAGAAATGGTTTAAACAATGTTTTTAGAAGTAACATAAACAATCAGAAATGCGTGCCCGTTAATAGTTTGTTTATAAACAAATCCATTGCTGTCTCGTATTTTTAACACCTAATAGAGATATTGAAATAGTCAAATTTCCCAAACGGCGCACTTTTTTTTCCAATTTTATTTCAGAAATGGTTTAAACAATGTTTTAAGAAGTAACATAAACAATCAGAAATGCGTGCCCGTTAATAGTTTGTTTATAAACAAATCCATTGCTGTCTCGTATTTTTAACACCTGATAGAGATTTTGAAAGTGTCAAATTTCCCAAACGGCGCACTTTTTTTTCCAATTTTATTTCAAAAATGGTTTAAACAATGTTTTTAGAAGTAAAATAAACAATCAAAAATGCGTGCCCGTTAATTGTTTGTCTATAAACAAATCTATTGCTGAGTCGTATTTCCAACACATGACGGCTATTTTCAAAGTGTCAAATTTCCCAAACGACGCACTTCTTTTCCAATTTTCTTTGAGAAATGGTTTAAACAATATTTTTAGAAGTAATGTAAACAATCAAAAATGCGTGCCCGTTAATAGTTTGTTTATAAACAAATCCATTGCTGTGTCGTATTTTTAACACCTGATAGAGATTTTGAAAGTGTCAAATTTCCCAAACGGCGCACTTTTTTTTCCAATTTCATTTCAGAAATGGTTTAAACAATGTTTTTAGAAGTAAAATAAACAATCAAAAATGCGTGCCTGTTAATTGTTTGTTTATAAACAAATCCATTGCTGTGTCGTATTTTTAACACCTGATAGAGATTTTCAAAGTGTCAAGTTTCCCAAACGGCGCACTTTTTGTTCCAATTTTCTTCCAGAAATGGTTTAAACAATGTTTTTAGTAGTAACATAAACAATCAAAAATGCGTGGCCGTTAATAGTTTGTCTATAAACAAATTTATTGCTGAGTCGTATATCCAACACCTGACGGCGATTTTCAAAGTGTCAAATTTCTCAAACGGCGCAATTTTTTTTTTCAATTTTCTTTTAGAAATGGTTTAAACAATGTTTTTAGAAGTAACATAAACAATCAGAAATGCGTGCCCGTTAATGGTTTGTTTATAAACAAATCCATTGCTGTCTCGTATTTTTAACACCTGACGGCGATTTTCAAAGTGTCAAATTTCCCAAACGGCGCAATTTTTTTTCTAATTTTATTTCAGAAATGGTTTAAACAATGTTTTTAGAAGTAACATAAACAATCAGAAATGCGTGCCCGTTAATAGTTTGTTTATAAACAAATCCATTGCTGAGTCGTATTTTTAACCCCTGATAGAGATTTTCAAAGTGTCAAATTTCCCAAACGGCGCACTTTTTTCCAATTTTCTTTAAGAAATGGTTTAAACAATGTTTTTAGAAGTAATATAAACAATCAAGAATGCGTGCCCGTTAATTGTTTGTCTATAAACAAATTTATTGCTGAGTCGTATTTCCAACACCTGACGGCGATTTTCAAAGTGTCAAATTTCTCAAACGGCGCACTTTTTTTCCAATTTTCTTTCAGAAATGGTTTAAACAATGTTTTTAGAAGTAATATAAACAATCAAAAATGCGTGCCAGTTAATTGTTTGTCTATAAACAAATATATTGCTGAGTCGTATTTCCAACACCTGACGGCGATTTTCAAAGTGTCAAATTTCCCAAACAACGCACTTTTTTTCCAATTTTCTTTCAGAAATGGTTTAAACAATGTTTTTAGAAGTAACATAAGCATTCAAAAATGCGTGCCCGTTAATAGTTTGTCTATAAACAAATCTATTGCTGAGTCGTATTTCCAACACCTGACGGCGATATTCAATGTGTCAAATTTCCCAAACGGCTCACTTTTTTTCGAATTTTATTTCAGAAATGGTTTAAACAATGTTTTAAGAAGTAACATAAACAATCAGAAATGCGTGCCCGTTAATAGTTTGTTTATAAACAAATCCATTGCTGTCTCGTATTTTTAACACCTGATAGAGATTTTGAAAGTGTCAAATTTCCCAAACGGCGCACTTTTTTTTCCAATTTTATTTCAGAAATGGTTTAAACAATGTTTTTAGAAGTAACATAAACAATCAGAAATGCGTGCCCGTTAATGGTTTGTTTATAAACAAATCCATTGCTGTCTCGTATTTTTAACACCTGATAGAGATTTTGAAAG
Source organism: Philonthus spinipes (assembly GCA_963082785.1). Classification (NCBI taxonomy): domain Eukaryota; kingdom Metazoa; phylum Arthropoda; class Insecta; order Coleoptera; family Staphylinidae; genus Philonthus; species Philonthus spinipes. The sequence goes on along the minus strand of OY720323.1, from coordinate 10,663,523 downwards.
TGTCAAATTTCCCAAACGGCGCACTTTTTTTCCAATTTTATTTCAGAAATGGTTTAAGCAATGTTTTTAGAAGTAACATAAACAATCAGAAATGCGTGCCCGTTAATAGTTTGTTTATAAACAAATCCATTGCTGTGTCGTATTTTTAACACCTGATAGAGATTTTGAAAGTGTCAAATTTCCCAAACGGCGCACTTTTTTTTCCAATTTTCTTTCAGAAATGGTTTAAACAATGTTTTTAGAAGTAAAATAAACAATCAAAAATGCGTGCCCGTTAATTGTTTGTTTATAAACAAATCCATTGCTGTGTCGTATTTTTAACACCTGATAGAGATTTTCAAAGTGTCAAGTTTCCCAAACGGCGCACTTTTTGTTCCAATTTTCTTCCAGAAATGGTTTAAACAATGTTTTTAGTAGTAACATAAACAATCAAAAATGCGTGGCCGTTAATAGTTTGTCTATAAACAAATTTATTGCTGAGTCGTATATCCAACACCTGACGGCGATTTTCAAAGTGTCAAATTTCTCAAACGGCGCAATTTTTTTTTTCAATTTTCTTTTAGAAATGGTTTAAACAATGTTTTTAGAAGTAATGTAAACAATCAAAAATGCGTGCCCGTTAATAGTTTGTCTATAAACAAATCTATTGCTGAGTCGTATTTCCAATACCTGAAGGCGATTTTCAAAGTGTCAAATTTCTCAAACGGCGCAATTTTTTTTCCAATTTTCTTTGACAAATGGTTTAAACAATATTTTTAGAAGTAATGTAAACAATCAATAATGCGTGCCCGTTAATAGTTTGTTTATAAACAAATCCATTGCTGAGTCGTATTTCCAACACTTGACGGCGATTTTCAAAGTGTCAAATTTCCCAAACGGCGCACTTTTTTTCCAATTTTCTCTCAAAAATGGTTTAAACAATGTTTTTAGAAGTAATATAAACAATCAAGAATGCGTGCCCTTTAATAGTTTGTCTATAAACAAATCTAATGCTGAGTCGTATTTCCAACACATGACGGCGATTTTCAAAGTGTCAAATTTCCCAAACGGCGCACTTTTTTTCCAATTTTATTTCAGAAATAGTTTAAACAATGTTTTTAGAAGTAACATAAACAATCATAAATGCGTGCCCGTTAATGGTTTGTTTATAAACAAATCCATTGCTGTCTCGTATTTTTAACACCTGACGGCGATTTTCAAAGTGTCAAATTTCCCAAACGGCGCACTTTTTTTTCCAATTTTATTTCAGAAATGGCTTAAACAATGTTTTTAGAAGTAACATAAACAATCAGAAATGCGTGCCCGTTAATAGTTTGTTTATAAACAAATCCATTGCTGTCTCGTATTTTTAACACCTGATAGAGATTTTGAAAGTGTCAAATTTCCCAAACGGCGCACTTTTGTTTCCAATTTTATTTCAGAAATAGTTTAAACAATGTTTTTAGAAGTTACATAAACAATCAGAAATGCGTGCCCGTTAATAGTTTGTCTATAAACAAATCTATTGCTGAGTCGTATTTCCAACACATGACGGCGATTTTCAAAGTGTCAAATTTCCCAAACGGCGCACTTTTTCCAATTTTCTTTCAGAAATGGTTTAAACAATGTTCTTAGAAGTAATATAAACAATCAAGAATGCGTGCCCGTTAATTGTTTGTCTATAAACAAATCCATTGCTGAGTCGTATTTTTAACCCCTGATAGAGATTTTCAAAGTGTCAAATTTCCCAAACGGCGCACTTTTTTCCAATTTTCTTTCAGAAATGGTTTAAACAATGTTTTTAGAAGTAATATAAACAATCAAGAATGCGTGCCCGTTAATTGTTTGTCTATAAACAAATTTATTGCTGAGTCGTATTTCCAACACCTGACGGCGATTTTCAAAGTGTCAAATTTCCCAAACGGCGCACTTTTTTTCCAATTTTCTTTCAGAAATGGTTTAAACAATGTTTTTAGAAGTAATATAAACAATCAAAAATGCGTGCCAGTTAATTGTTTGTCTATAAACAAATATATTGCTGAGTCGTATTTCCAACACCTGACGGCGATTTTCAAAGTGTCAAATTTCCCAAACAACGCACTTTTTTTCCAATTTTCTTTCAGAAATGGTTTAAACAATGTTTTTAGAAGTAACATAAGCATTCAAAAATGCGTGCCCGTTAATAGTTTGTCTATAAACAAATCTATTGCTGAGTCGTATTTCCAACACCTGACGGCGATATTCAATGTGTCAAATTTCCCAAACGGCTCCCTTTTTTTCCAATTTTCTTTCAGTAATGGTTTAAACAATGTTTTTAGAAGTAAAATAAACAATCAAAAATGCGTGCCCGTTAATTGTTTGTTTATACACAAATCCATTGCTGTCTCGTATTTTTAACACCAGATAAAGATTTTGAAAATGTCAAATTTCCCAAACGGCTCACTTTTTTTTTCAATTTTATTTCAGAAATGGTTTAAACAATGTTTTTAGAAGTAACATAAACAATCAGAAATGCGTGCCCGTTAATAGTTTGTTTATAAACAAATCCATTGCTGTCTCGTATTTTTAACACCTGATAGAGATATTGAAATAGTCAAATTTCCCAAACGGCGCACTTTTTTTCCAATTTTATTTCAGAAATGGTTTAAACAATGTTTTTAGAAGTAACATAAACAATCAGAAATGCGTGCCCGTTAATGGTTTGTTTATAAACAAATCCATTGCTGTCTCGTATTTTTAACACCTGACGGCGAATTTCAAAGTGTCAAATTTCTCAAACAACGCACTTTTTTTCCAATTTTCTTTCAGAAATGGTTTAAACAATGTTTTTAGAAGTAATATAAACAATCAAAAATGCGTGCCCGTTAATGGTTTGTCTATAAACAAATATATTGCTGAGTCGTATTTCCAACACCTGACGGCGATATTCAAAGTGTCAAATTTCCCAAACGGCGCACTTTTTTTCCAATTTTATTTCAGAAATGGTTTAAACAATGTTTTTAGAAGTAACATAAACAATCAGAAATGCGTGCCCGTTAATAGTTTGTTTATTAACAAATCCATTGCTGTCTCGTATTTTTAACACCTGATAGAGATTTTGAAAGTGTCAAATTTCCCAAACGGCGCACTCTTTTTTCCAATTTTATTTCAGAAATGGTTTAAACAATGTTTTTAGAAGTAACATAAACAATCAGAAATGCGTGCCCGTTAATAGTTTGTTCATTAACAAATCCATTGCTGTCTCGTATTTTTAACACCTGATAGAGATTTTGAAAGTATCAAATTTCCCAAACGGCGCACTTTTTTTTCTAATTTTATTTCAGAAGTGGTTTAAACAATGTTTTTAGAAGTAACATAAACAATCAGAAATGCGTGCCCGTTAATAGTTTGTTTATAAACAAATCCATTGCTGTCTCGTATTTTTAACACCTGATAGAGATTTTGAAAATGTCAAATTTCCCAAACGGCTCACTTTTTTTCCAATTTTATTTCATAAATGGTTTAAACAATGTTTTTAGAAGTAACATAAACAATCAGAAATGCGTGCCCGTTAATAGTTTGTTTATAAACAAATCCATTGCTGTCTCGTATTTTTAACACCTGATAGAGATTTTGAAAGTGTCAAATTTCCCAAACGGCGCACTTTTTTTCCAATTTTATTTCAGAAATGGTTTAAACAATGTTTTTAGAAGTAACATAAACAATCAGAAATGCGTGCCCGTTAATAGTTTGTTTATAAACAAATCCATTGCTGAGTCGTATTTTTAACCCCTGATTGAGATTTTCAAAGTGTCAAATTTCCCAAACGGCTCACTTTTTTTTCAATTTTCTTTCAGAAATGGTTTAAACAATGTTTTTAGAAGTAATATAAGCAATCAAAAATGCGTGCCCGTTAATAGTTTGTCTATTAACAAATCTATTGCTGAGTCGTATTTCCAACACATGACGGCGATTTTCAAAGTGTCAAATTTCCCAAACGGCGCACTTTTTTCCAATTTTCTTTCAGAAATGGTTTAAACAATGTTTTAGAAGTAATTTAAACAATCAAGAATGCGTGCCCTTTAATTGTTTGTCTATAAACAAATCTATTGCTGAGTCGTATTTCCAACACATGACGGCGATTTTCAAAGTGTCAAATTTCCCAAACGGCGCACTTTTTTCCAATTTTCTTTCAGAAATGGTTTAAACAATGTTTTAGAAGTAATTTAAACAATCAAGAATGCGTGCCCTTTAATTGTTTGTCAATAAACAAATCTATTGCTGAGTCGTATTTCCAACACCTGACGGCGATTTGTCACCGGTAAAGTTCCCTGATGTTTACAATCAAGAAACCCCCAGGGCCCTCTCTTACATCCGACTCAATAAATTATGTACCAAACCATAAACCTTCTATCAACCAAGGGCATATGTGTCTTTGTACTGGAAAACTTACCCCGCTGTCAGCCGGCAAAGTGGCTGGGTTCAACAGATGTAAAGGGAGCGCCACGAGCTTTAATATTAAAGCCCTCCAGTACTAAAGGAGTGCAGGTAAAAGCTCGAAACCACAGGTAAATTAAATAGTTGATAGAACTAAAGTCAAAGTTAACGAACAATAATCTTTATTTAACGAAACACAACTGAAGGTTGAACAAGAACATAACAACAATGTAGTATAACAAGTATTTAAGTCTCAACAAGCGCAATATTAACAATTTGTAACCCTTTTCAAAGTTCTATGAAATAACTTCCAAGCCTAACCGCTACTAATACAAAAGTTCACCCACACAAAAGTAAAAATAAGTTTATCTAGGACAAAGTATCCTAAATACTTGGGTCAAGCCCTGACATACAAAGTTCAATCAAAACCGAAACGATATTACTTAATCAAATCAATTAAATTTAATTCAATTCACACCCGCAATCCGAAGAACAAAAATCTATATGAATAATATAAGTAAATTACTGATCACGTCATTTACTCACACATGTCAGTGTTAAACAGCAAGTTTGAAAGGTGTAAATGTAACTTACCCCCAATACGGTGATGTTACCTTAATCGTAGAATCGCTGGTAGCGCTACCTGGACGATTCCAACGTAGTGTAAATTAATCCACAAACAGTGCAACACAATAAACAACCAGCATGAGCAATAACACAATTTCATGATCACTGAAGGTTAAAAATTTAGTGAGAATTACGGATGTGATCCGAACAGTAGCTAAACAAAAAAACTCTAATCAAGCTATGAAATTACATCTAATAAAAAAAATACAACCAAAAATTCTCGGCTCGAACGTCCATCAAAAATCCATATCATGTGGTCGGCGAGTGCACGTGCAGTAGTAGTAAAATCGTCGTTACACCAACCTCCCACTCTCGATGCTTCTCCGCTCGAATTCCCAAATCCACCAAATAGTCAAACCGGACAGATCGAAAATCTCACGGGAAAGTCCTCAGGTGCAGCCACTGGACGCTCCACCGGAATTACAGAACAGCCACACAAAAACAGCCACCATTAAAGGAAATAATTCGGTCACGTGGTTCAGACGTTAGGCTAACCGCCAAAACAATCACTTTAAATGAAATAGGTCAGATAAACCTAAAAGAAAAACCAGGCAGAATTTCTCCTGCATGACAAAACAACGAATTAGAATCATAAAAAGCTAATAAGGCGTAGGAATGATGAAGACATACCTTTCTCCTGGCTTTTCTCAATTTCCGGTCACATTAAATGTGCATTAAATAATCCGCCTGACGGCGATATCGTCTCAGGAATCCAAAAATCCAACATAACTCAACTAACTCTCCCCAACTGAGAAGACTGCTGCACGTGATAATCTAAATCATCCCCAACTAGGATTTACCCTTCACACATGAAGGAATTTTGTATCACTCGTGCATACACGTGCGACCACTTGTAAGAATATAAAAATGGTTTCCCGGAAATATAGAAAAAAAAACAAGATCTCAGTGTTGCCAGTCTTACTCTCAATAATCCTCACCAAACACTACCTTAGCCAACATCCAAAAATATGCAAAAAGAATAATTTGTGAATAATAGATGTAATTATATTTAATGAGCAGATCATAGACTTAATGATGATTTTCTAGTGTGGTAACTAGAAAAGTACTGAGAAAAAGAAACTACATTACTTAATCAACAGTATGACAGAAGAATACAGTTTTCGCGGTAACGACTAGGAATTTTTCAAACGTTGGCAGCGTTGAACTTGATGTTTGACAAGTGATTTGTTTACCTGTCGTTAACCTCAAAACTGATCCGTACACTGAAGAAATTCTCTCGTTCACACTAAAAACTCCTTAATACAGCAAGACAGGTTCGAATAATTATTTTACTAATCTAAAATTCTCAAGTTACTCAGTCTAACAAAACAAAATGAATAAATTAATTATTTCCCTCAAACAATTCCTCGGTAAATCCTGTTATCGGCAACCCAATATCCAAATGAACACCAAATAAAATCTACATTATAAGTCGATCAATATAAATTATTCCACAAATTATTCGCATATTTCAGCTCGTCGCAGAAAATGAACAATTGTTAATTCTGACCCGTAACAGATTTTCAAAGTGTCAAATTTCCCAAACGGCGCACTCTTTTTCCAATTTTCTTTCAAAATAGTTTAAACAATGTTTTTACAAGTAACATAAGCAATCAAAAATGCGTGCCCGTTAATAGTTTGTCTATAAACAAATTTATTGCTGAGACGTATTTCCAACACCTGACGGCGATTTTCAAAGTGTCAAATTTCCCAAACGGCGCACTTTTTTTCCAATTTTATTTCAGAAATGGTTTAAACAATATTTTTAGAAGTAACATAAACAATCCGAAATGCGTGCCCGTTAATAGTTTGTTTATTAACAAATCCATTGCTGTCTCGTATTTTTAACACCTGACGGCGATTTTCAAAGTGTCAAATTTCCCAAACGGCGCACTTTTTTTCCAATTTTATTTCAGAAATGGTTTAAACAATGTTTTTAGAAGTAACATAAACAATCAGAAATGCGTGCACTTTAATAGTTTGTTTATAAACAAATCCATTGCTGTCTCGTATTTTTAACACCTGATAGAGATTTTGAAAGTGTCAAATTTCCCAAACGGCGCACTTTTTTTTCCAATTTTATTTCAGAAATGGTTTAAACAATGTTTTTAGAAGTAACATAAACAATCAGAAATGCGTGCCCGTTAATAGTTTGTTTATAAACAAATCCATTGCTGAGTCGTATTTTTAACCCCTGATGGAGATTTTCAAAGTGTCTAATTTCCCAAACGGCTCACTTTTTTTCCAATTTTCTTTCAGAAATGGTTAAAACAATGTTTTTAGAAGTAACATAAACAATCAGAAATGCGTGCCCGTTAATAGTTTGTTTATAAACAAATCCATTGCTGTCTCGTATTTTTAACACCTGACGGCGATTTTCAAAGTGTCAAATTTCCCAAACGGCGCACTCTTTTTCCAATTTTCTTTCAGAAATAGTTTAAACAATGTTTTTAGAAGTAACATAAGCAATCAAAAATGAGTGCCCGTTAATAGTTTGTCTATAAACAAATCTATTGCTGAGACGTATTTCCAACACCTGACGGCGATTTTCAAAGTGTCAAATTTCCCAAACGGCGCACTTTTTTTTCCAATTTTATTTCAGAAATGGTTTAAACAATGTTTTTAGAAGTAACATAAACAATCAGAAATGCGTGCCCGTTAATAGTTTGTTTATAAACAAATCCATTGCTGTCTCGTATTTTTAACACCTGACGGCGATTTTCAAAGTGTCAAATTTCCCAAACGGCGCACTTTTTTTTCCAATTTTATTTCAGAAATGGTTTAAACAATGTTTTTAGAAGTAACATAAACAATCAGAAATGCGTGCCCGTTAATAGTTTGTTTATAAACAAATCCATTGCTGTCTCGTATTTTTAACACCTGATAGAGATTTTGAAAGTGTCAAATTTCCCAAACGGCGCACTTTTTTTTCCAATTTTATTTCAGAAATGCTTTAAACAATGTTTTTAGAAGTAATATAAACAATCAGAAATGCGTGCCCGTTAATAGTTTGTCTATGAACAAATCAATTGCTGAGTCGTATTTCCAACACATGACGGCGATTTTCAAAGTGTCAAATTTCCCAAACGGCGCACTTTTTTCCAATTTTCTTTCAGAAATGGTTTAAACAATGTTTTTAGAAGTAACATAAACAATCAAGAATGCGTGCCCTTTAATTGTTTGTCTATAAACAAATCTATTGCTGAGTCGTATTTCCAACACCTGACGGCAATTTTCAAAGAGTCAAATTTCCCAAACGGCGCACTCTTTTTCCAATTTTCTTTCAGAAATAGTTTAAACAATGTTTTTAGAAGTAACATAAGCAATCAAAAATGCGTGCCCGTTAATAGTTTGTCTATAAACAAATTTATTGCTGAGACGTATTTCCAACACCTGACGGCGATTTTCAAAGTGTCAAATTTCCCAAACGGCGCACTTTTTTTCCAATTTTATTTCAGAAATGGTTTAAACAATGTTTTTAGAAGTAACATAAACAATCAGAAATGCGTGCCCGTTAATAGTTTGTTTATAAACAAATCCATTGCTGTCTCGTATTTTTAACACCTGACGGCGATTTTCAAAGTGTCAAATTTCCCAAACGGCGCACTCTTTTTCTAATTTTATTTCAGAAATGGTTTAAACAATGTTTTTAGAAGTAACATAAACAATCAGAAATGCGTGCCCGTTAATAGTTTGTTTATAAACAAATCCATTGCTGAGTCGTATTTTTAACACCTGATAGAGATTTTCAAAGTGTCAAATTTCCCAAACGGCGCACTTTTTTCCAATTTTCTTTCAGAAATGGTTTAAACAATGTTTTTAGAAGTAATATAAACAATCAAAAATGCGTGCCAGTTAATTGTTTGTCTATAAACAAATATATTGCTGAGTCGTATTTCCAACACCTGACGGCGATTTTCAAAGTGTCAAATTTCCCAAACAACGCACTTTTTTTCCAATTTTCTTTCAGAAATGGTTTAAACAATGTTTTTAGAAGTAACATAAGCATTCAAAAATGCGTGCCCGTTAATAGTTTGTCTATTAACAAATCTATTGCTGAGTCGTATTTCCAACACCTGACGGCGATATTCAATGTGTCAAATTTCCCAAACGGCTCCCTTTTTTTCCAATTTTCTTTCAGTAATGGTTTAAACAATGTTTTTAGAAGTAAAATAAACAATCAAAAATGCGTGCCCGTTAATTGTTTGTTTATAAACAAATCCATTGCTGTCTCGTATTTTTAACACCAGATAAAAGATTTTGAAAATGTCAAATTTCCCAAACGGCTCACTTTTTTTTCAATTTTATTTCAGAAATGGTTTAAACAATGTTTTTAGAAGTAACATAAACAATCAGAAATGCGTGCCCGTTAATAGTTTGTTTATAAACAAATCCATTGCTGTCTCGTATTTTTAACACCTAATAGAGATATTGAAATAGTCAAATTTCCCAAACGGCGCACTTTTTTTTCCAATTTTATTTCAGAAATGGTTTAAACAATGTTTTAAGAAGTAACATAAACAATCAGAAATGCGTGCCCGTTAATAGTTTGTTTATAAACAAATCCATTGCTGTCTCGTATTTTTAACACCTGATAGAGATTTTGAAAGTGTCAAATTTCCCAAACGGCGCACTTTTTTTTCCAATTTTATTTCAAAAATGGTTTAAACAATGTTTTTAGAAGTAAAATAAACAATCAAAAATGCGTGCCCGTTAATTGTTTGTCTATAAACAAATCTATTGCTGAGTCGTATTTCCAACACATGACGGCTATTTTCAAAGTGTCAAATTTCCCAAACGACGCACTTCTTTTCCAATTTTCTTTGAGAAATGGTTTAAACAATATTTTTAGAAGTAATGTAAACAATCAAAAATGCGTGCCCGTTAATAGTTTGTTTATAAACAAATCCATTGCTGTGTCGTATTTTTAACACCTGATAGAGATTTTGAAAGTGTCAAATTTCCCAAACGGCGCACTTTTTTTTCCAATTTCATTTCAGAAATGGTTTAAACAATGTTTTTAGAAGTAAAATAAACAATCAAAAATGCGTGCCTGTTAATTGTTTGTTTATAAACAAATCCATTGCTGTGTCGTATTTTTAACACCTGATAGAGATTTTCAAAGTGTCAAGTTTCCCAAACGGCGCACTTTTTGTTCCAATTTTCTTCC
>OY720323.1:9966220-10053131 GCA_963082785.1 Philonthus spinipes | reverse complement strand
TGTCAGAAAGAAATCCAGTATATCAGGGCGATAGCCCGCTGTACTGTAGAAAGTGGGCGAGGTTTGGCTCACTGCCTGGATGGGAAAAGGGTGCTGTATAATGAAATTATACAAAATTACGCTAAAAATGCCCTGATATATATATAAAACGGTGCGCGGCAGACACCAGAGGCCGCCCATCTAGACCCCACTGAATCGGCTACCGCGATAGGCGCCCCGTAGCGACGGTTGCAGCAACCGCACTCTATAAATAACTAACTTTCCGTTCGAAATTCGTCCATTCGCTCGTCGCATACGTACCCGTACGTACGTGTGTCTATCGTCACGTGTTCTCGCAACAACAACAACAACAACAACAACAACAATGTCAGGACGTGGAAAGGGTGGAAAAGTCAAGGGAAAGGCAAAGTCCCGTTCGAACCGTGCAGGACTTCAATTTCCCGTCGGCCGTATCCACAGGCTGCTCAGGAAGGGAAACTACGCTGAACGCGTAGGTGCCGGTGCTCCCGTGTACTTGGCCGCGGTGATGGAATACCTCGCCGCCGAAGTTTTGGAGTTGGCCGGTAACGCCGCCAGGGATAACAAGAAGACCCGTATCATTCCCCGTCACTTACAATTGGCAATCAGGAACGACGAAGAGTTAAACAAATTACTTTCCGGCGTTACCATCGCCCAGGGTGGTGTTTTGCCCAACATTCAGGCGGTGCTCCTCCCGAAAAAGACCGAAAAGAAACCTTAAGAAAATTAAAGGTTTTCTTTTTTCGTCGTCCACGACGTCTATGCAGCGGAAAGAAATCCAAACGGCCCTTCTCAGGGCCACAATTTCTCTTTTCTGAACTCTTTATTCATTTCACACATTATTTTTATTATTATTATTATTTTAAAAAAAATAATAAAAATCCATGCCATTTATAGTAAATAAATCAATTTTATTATTTTCATTGAAACAAAATATATATAATATTATATATGTTCGTTCCGTCGATTTTTTTTTTCTTAATGAATTATTTATGATGAAAAAAAAAAAAAAAAAATCATATGTATATATACGTTTTTTTTTTTTTTTTTTTTTTAAGTCGCACAAATTAAAAAAATATATATAAATTTTATGAATTTTCAATTCACCATCAATTTTACAGATTTCAATGATTTATTTTGCCTAACTCTTTCTCCTTAAATAATATATATATATTTAATCTTAACTGAATATTTTTTTTTTTTTTTTAATTCAGTTTGAAAGGAGTATCTATGATTGGCGTTGTGGTTCTGAAAAGAACCGATATGGGAAATTTTCGACAAACACATTTTTTTTTTTTTTGTGTTGCGAGTCGATTTTTTTTTTTTAACCACCGAACCCGTAAAGAGTACGGCCTTGCCTTTTGAGGGCGTAAACGACGTCCATGGCAGTCACGGTCTTACGCTTGGCGTGTTCCGTGTACGTGACGGCGTCGCGGATGACGTTCTCGAGGAAAACCTTCAGCACGCCGCGGGTTTCTTCGTAGATGAGTCCGGAGATACGTTTCACACCACCACGACGGGCCAGACGTCTAATAGCGGGTTTCGTGATGCCCTGGATGTTGTCACGCAACACTTTACGATGACGCTTGGCACCCCCCTTGCCGAGACCCTTTCCTCCTTTTCCTCTGCCGGTCATTTTCGAAAGAGACGCTGCTGTCGTACTGACTGAAAACACTGAACAAAATTTTTTGTTCGTTCCGTCCTATATACATGTCTGCGGAATTGCGACATCTGTTGTCGACTTTTTCGAATATCTAGAAATCTAGGTGGCTAGGTGGCGTGTATAAAAGGCGTTCTCGAGGATTGGTGAATTTTATATATCGTTCGTCCGCCGTAACGTAAACTTCGTCGTCCGTCGAAAGAATGGCACGTACCAAGCAGACCGCTCGTAAATCCACCGGAGGCAAAGCCCCGCGCAAACAGCTCGCTACGAAGGCCGCCCGTAAAAGCGCACCGGCCACCGGAGGCGTAAAGAAGCCGCATCGTTACAGGCCCGGCACCGTGGCCCTCCGTGAAATCCGTCGTTACCAAAAGAGCACGGAACTTCTCATCCGCAAACTGCCCTTCCAGAGGCTCGTCCGTGAAATCGCCCAGGACTTCAAGACCGACTTGCGTTTCCAAAGTTCCGCCGTCATGGCCCTGCAAGAAGCCAGCGAGGCTTACCTGGTCGGCCTGTTCGAAGACACCAACTTGTGCGCCATCCACGCGAAACGCGTCACCATCATGCCGAAAGACATTCAACTGGCGAGGCGTATCCGTGGCGAACGTGCCTAATTATTTATTATCGGCATTTATTATTGTTCGATAATATTTAATATTTACAAATTTGATCGGTTCTTTTCAGAACCACAAAATCATCTTAAAGAGAAACATTTTCTTTTTCAAAACAACAAATTAGAACGTATTACGGAGAAATTAAGTTCAGTAGTTTTTTTTTTTTTTTTTTCGACGATGTATTGATTATTTAAAAATTATATAATTTTTTTTTTTTTTCGAAAATTAAATTACTTATTATTTTGCCTGAAAAGAAATAAATCCCGGCGGTAAAATAATTATTTTATTATATTATGCCGAGAGGGGGCGGCAGGCATAATATAAACAATTATTTATTACTTTTCCCTGAAAAGAAATACCAACCGGAAAATCCAGACGGTAAAATAATTATTTTATTACATTATGCTGAGAGGGGCATAATAATATTGTAAAAAATTATATAGTTTTTTTTTTTTTCAGTCATGAAACGTATAGGTTTTTCTTTGAATTGTTTTTGTGGCCCTCAGAAGGGCCATTTTCGGGCGTACGTACGCCGCAACTTCTTCGTCGTCGTCGGTGGATGAATAAAAGAAATTGTTAATTTCGATTACTTTTTTTTGGGTGACGCTGCCGCTTTCTTGGCTACAGTTTTGGGGGCGGCCTTCGCCCTTTTCGGCTTGGGAGCTTTCGGCTTCTTGGCGGCTCCTCCCTTGGTCGCTTTTTTCGCCTTCGACGGCGATGCCGCCTTTGCTTTGGATTTTGCCGCCGCGGCGGTTTTCTTCTCTGCGGCCGTCACTTTTTTTCCCTTGGTTCCCGCCGCCGGTGATTTTTTATCGTCCGCCGACGCCTTAGCCCTGGCACCGCCGGCCTTTGTTGTCTTGGCGGGACTCTTCGCTGCTGCTGTCGTCTTGGCTTTGGCGGCGGCGGCGGCTTTCTTGGTGGCGGCCGCCTTGGCTTTCGTTTCGGCACCGCCGCCGGCAGCTTTGCCGGTGGACGAAGTGGAAGCGAGTTTGAACGATCCGGATGCTCCCTTGCCTTTTGTTTGTACGAGAATGGAATTCTGCACGGCCGACTTTAAGTACTTCTTAATGAACGGAGACATCCTTTCGGCGTCGACTTTGTAGTTGGCGGCGACGTATTTTTTAATCGCCTGCAGGGACGATCCTCCGCGCTCCTTCAAGCTCTTGATCGCGTTGCAAACCATCTCGGAGGTGGGCGGATGGGACGGCTTCGCTTTGGGGTTCTTCGCTTTTTTCGGCGACGCCGCTGTTTTTTTCGGAGACGATGCCGCCTTCGTCGCCGTCGCGGCGGCCGATGCGGGTGAGGTGGCTTCAACCGGTGCTGCTACGTCGGCCATTTCTCTAGTAGTGGTATTTGTTGTTGTTGTAATAAAAACAAACAATCGTCGGTGCGTAAATAAAATACGGCTGCTGCTGTTTGCACTCTGGTAACGAATGTGGTAGTTTGAAAATGTAACTTTTTTTTTTTTTTTTTTTTTTTTGGGGAGCGGGGAAATAAAAAATGCTCATAGCATCCCTTCCATAATCCCTCCAATAAATTGAAAGGATTATGATAGGGTATGTCAGACTTTTACTGACTAAAAAACCCCGTAAACCTAGAGAATAAATAAATTCTATTCGGCTTTATAGAAGTGGAGGGTTACAGACGTTGGAGATGGGCATGATAGCCGGCTCGATTACCTAGTGGTAATCATAGTAAAATAAAAGGGAGTGGCTAGAGGTTTATTTCCTGTTTAAGGAACGAGAATGGTGAGGTTAGATAACCTCGTGGGGACGTTTGGTTCCTCTCCGTGTGGAGAGTTCAACGTGATCGTGGAGGATCGTTACCTCGAACTTGGAGAAGTGGGCTTTTGCCAATAGACGGATGTGCTCTTGCACACTCGGCAGCTTGAGATCGGATCGCAATTGAGCATTGCTGACAAACCACGGAGCACGGACGATTCGTCTGATCATCTTACTCTGTGTGGTTTCCAGCCTGCGCAATTGCGTGTGGGAGAGGCTCCTCCAAGCAGGACAACCATACGTCATTTTTGATCGTATCATTGCCTTGTAGAGGAGCACCTTGCAAGATAAAAGTAGTGTGCTACGATTAACGAGAAGGGGTTTTAGCCTTGCAAATGCTGCATTGGCTTTTTGTATAGCAGAAGTTACGTGTGAGCTCCACGTAAGTCTGCGATCCATTTGTAAACCAAGGTATTTCACTTGGTTTACCCATGGTATGGGGATATCTCTTAAACTGAGATCTTTTGTGGGGTTATTTCTACCTTTCGTAAAAAGGATAGCTTGGCTTTTCTCTGGATTAACACAGAGTTGCCATTCGTTGGCCCATTCCTCGAATTTATCGAGGGCTGTTTGGAGTTTGGCCGTCATAAAGGGTAAATATTTACCTCTATACAGAAAGGCCGTGTCGTCCGCGAATTGCGCTGTTAATACATTTGCAACGACAGGAAGGTCGTAAACAAATATATTATAGAGCAAAGGGGACAACACGGAACCTTGTGGTACACCCGCAGTCATTTTGCGAGGTGTAGAAGTGGAGGAATCGTAGCGGACAGAGAACGTGCGATTGCTGATAAAATTTTTAATCAGCATTATTAAATAATGGGGGTAATTTAGGGAGGCGAGCTTGTATACCAGTCCTTCGTGCCATACTCGATCGAATGCTTTCGCAATATCGAGAAATACGGCCAGAGTGGATTGACCACGATCGAAACCAGTGATTATAAAATCAGTGGTCCGGGTCAGTTGGTGGGTGGAGGACATGCCTTTGACAAAGCCGAGTTGGTGGCTTGGAATAACGTGGTGGTCGTTTGTCCACTCACTGAGGCGGGCGTGAATTATTTTCTCGAATAGTTTTCCGAGTGTGCAGAGGAGAGATATCGGCCTGTGGTTCTGAGGATATTTCAGATCTTTGCCTGGTTTGGGGATTAAAATGACTGTCGCATGTTTCCATGCGACCGGAAAATAACCTGTTTTAAGGCAGGTGTTAAAGATATTGCACAGGAAAACTATTGCTTTTGGAGGGAGATTTTTTAAGCAAGTGTAGCTTAAATTGTCGTGGCCGGGCGCTTTTTTGTTGGGCGCCATTCTGATAAATTCACTAATCTCGCGTGGAGATGTGAATTTAGGGAAAAGGGGGAGCGGGCGTTCAAGACGCTCGATTGTTTCCTCGACTTCGTCGAGGAGTTCATCGCTTGTTGTAAGCGGATTCGGGGCGAACTGTCGTTCTAGGCTTTCCGCGAACGCATCGGCCTTGTCCTCCGAAAGGAAAGCAAGTCCGTTGCGGCCGTGAATAACCGGGACGGTCGTTCGCGTTTTTGAAAACTTTTTTGTAAGTTTCCAGAGATGGGGGCGGTGTTGTGAGGCTTCGTCTGTTAAACGAGCCCATTGTGCGCTTCGAAAAGCGCGGACTTCTTCCTTTATTTCGTTTCGAAAACGATTAAGGCGGGTTTTGGTGACGGGGCAGCCTGTTCGCTGCCATAATCGCCGTGTGCGATTTTTTTCGCGAATTTTTTCGCGTATTTCAGGGGGGAGATAACTACTTTTTTCCGACACAACTCGAGTTTTAGAAGCGCCGGAAAGAGCAGTTTGAATAGTGTGGGTGAGGAAATTAATTCCCTCATTTATTTGCTCTATATTCCCGGTTTTGGGAATTTTAGCGAGCGAATCGAGCACATTGTTGTGGAAATTTCGCCAGTTAGTATTAGTAACTGTGCGGCGATGTTTTGCTAGATCAGCACAAATATCCAGGAAAACTGGGTTGTGATCAGAGTCTAGCTCGGAAATCGACCAAATGTCGATATTGTGCTCGATTCTGTTTAAAAGGAAGAAGTCGATTATATCGGGACGACTACCATTATGGTGGTAGAATGTAGGAGCAGTTTGGCTTACTGCTCTAATCGGAAAGGGGTGTTTAACGATAAAATCGTTTAATTCACGGCCTCGTTTGTTTGTGAGGCGGCTATGCCAGCATGGATGCTTGGCATTAAAGTCGCCTCCGATTACAGTGGGCACATCTGCGGGAAAGATGTTTATGTAATCGTCGATTAAAAAGGGTTTTGAAGGAGACTGGTATAGGCTCGTTACCCTAACTTGTTTGCCTTTAAGGCGGATGATTATCGAGGTTGATTCCAGATTCGTTGAATCTGGATTTGGGATGACAGTGTGGTCAATGCTATCACGCACGTAAATAGCAGTGCCTTGTGTTGTAGGGCTGTGGGTGGAATACAGTCGGTACCCGTTTATAAACAGGCCACGAGTATGTGAGATTTTTGTTTCACTTAAAAGTAAAACATCAATCTTATGATCGAGTAAAAACTCTCCAAGTTCGTGGAAACGGGCTCGTAGACCGTTGATATTAATGGTGCAAATTCTGCACCAGGGGAGAACCTCTTTTAGATTAGCCATTTATAACAATTAATTTAAATTGTTAAGGGCGGGTGTAAGTTGTTGGAGTTGATTTAACATCAACATAAGGGATTTAGATAGCGTATCAACGATTTGTTTTACGCCTGATAACGGGTTGTTTGTGATTTGTTGGGGTTGTGCCTGCTGATTAGCAGGCATTTGCGGGGACGTGGCTTGCGCGTAAGTGCGAGCCTTTTTTGGGTATTTTGGGCAACCGCGATAGTTTGCGGTGTGGTTTCCGCCGCAATTGCAGCAGATTGCTGGATTGTTGGGGGCTATTACACGAGTGCAATCACTCGTGTGATGATTTTCGTTGCATTTAATGCAACGGGGGGTGACGTTACAGCGTTCTGCTGTGTGGCCGAAATTGAGACAGTTTGTGCACTGTCTCGTGCGTTTAGAGGGCTTTAATGCCTCTACTAACACTCGTGAGTGTTTGAGGTATTCGAGATTGAAAATCTCTCGTCCCTCAGGGGTGTTTTCCAGGATAACCTGGAACATGGGGTAGGGGCGCTTTTGCGAACCCATTCGGCGGGCTCGAATAAGAGGTAAGCCGGTGGCTTTAAGGGCCTCTACGACTTCCTCGTCGGGGATTGCTGTGTCGATTTTACGAACACAGACTTTCAGGGTCTTCTCTTCGTTAAGAGCATAGGTAAAGAAGTCAATTTTGACTTCTTTTAGATATTTAATTAAGTTCCGATAGTTATCGGCGGTCTGCACATAAATACTTATGTGATCTGCCGTGGGGCGGGCTCTTAAGACGGTGATACGTCTTTTATTAAGCTCTGTGGATAGTTTATACCACAAACTTTTGTTTGTGATATTCACAGGGGGCGGCTTACTGACATAAATGTCAGTATTTAGGTTATCGATATCATCGATAACGGGCTTATTGGCCTTGCCAATCTCAAAAGTTTTGAGAGCTGGCGCTCTCTTGGGTTGGGCGGGTTTTTTGGGGGCGGTGGTGGCGGTTTCGTCACCATTTTTGGGGGTAGTGGTGGCGGTTTTGCCACCATTTTTCGGGTTTTTCGCTTTTTTGAAGCGATTCTCAGGAAGGATGTTTTCCTGAGAAATGGGGGAAATGGTGGAGGCGCGGTTGCATTCATTTATGCAACCGTCCGCCGGGGATTTTGGCGTGGCTTGGGTACGGGAGCGCTTAGTCTCCGTCTTGGGGGAGGTGGATTTGCGGTTTTTCCGCTTATTCCGGACGACTTGGAAGCCGTCATCAGGGTTGTCTGACTCATTATGGTCAGAGAAGGTCGCCTTTTCGGCGGCCGTGGGGGGAATTTCGTTGTTTAACGAAATGTTATCATCTGACATGTCGTCAGATGATGCATTCGAGGGCGATGCGGGGGCGGAATTATCTTCCGAAGAAGGGCTGGGGCTATGTTGCCTTTTAAAGGCCTCAAATTCCGCTTTGAGGTCTTTATAAGCTGCAAGCAGCTTATAAAAATCCTCATCGGAATAACGTTGAGGGGACGTCGTCGTGGGGGCGGGGGCGGACATGGCGGGGAAGGTAACTCAGCCCGTATTTTGGCTAAGTTACCCAGTGAAAAGGGAGGCCAGGGTTAAGCACGTCCCCCTGGCCTTTTCCGCCGTTGAGCGGTGCCGATTTCACGGCCGCCTTTCCGGCGATTCCCACACTTTCCCGTTTTTACGGGGAAAGCACGGCCGAATCCCCGGTCAGCTTGCTCTAGCGGAAGTGCTGACTTTCCGAAACCTAAGCAGGTCCCCCTGAAAAGGTCGCAGAAAGTCCTCGTTCGCGCCTTCCGGTGCCAACACGGTCAAATATCGTGCTAGCCACGGAGACGTTCTCCACGGAGGCGCCTGCACCAGGTGCAAAAACAGAGTTTTTGCAGCGGTGAGGGTGGTGAAAATAAATCTGTAAAATTTAAACTAAAAAGTTTAACTAAAAAACGGATGGGGAAGAAAAAGGTAGCTGAAAATATGCTTAAATAAGCAAAATACTACTATTAAAATAGCGGCGGCGGCGGCGTAAAAAATAAAAAAGACGTCGGGCACGGAAGCAAGAGCACAACAAAATAGACTGTTGTGTCTCGAGTTCCGATTCAGACTGAATTGATGAATTGAATTGAATTACGCTAAAAATGCCCTGATATATATATAAAACGGTGCGCGGCAGACACCAGAGGCCGCCCATCTAGACCCCACTGAATCGGCTACCGCGATAGGCGCCCCGTAGCGACGGTTGCAGCAACCGCACTCTATAAATAACTAACTTTCCGTTCGAAATTCGTCCATTCGCTCGTCGCATACGTACCCGTACGTACGTGTGTCTATCGTCACGTGTTCTCGCAACAACAACAACAACAACAACAACAACAATGTCAGGACGTGGAAAGGGTGGAAAAGTCAAGGGAAAGGCAAAGTCCCGTTCGAACCGTGCAGGACTTCAATTTCCCGTCGGCCGTATCCACAGGCTGCTCAGGAAGGGAAACTACGCTGAACGCGTAGGTGCCGGTGCTCCCGTGTACTTGGCCGCGGTGATGGAATACCTCGCCGCCGAAGTTTTGGAGTTGGCCGGTAACGCCGCCAGGGATAACAAGAAGACCCGTATCATTCCCCGTCACTTACAATTGGCAATCAGGAACGACGAAGAGTTAAACAAATTACTTTCCGGCGTTACCATCGCCCAGGGTGGTGTTTTGCCCAACATTCAGGCGGTGCTCCTCCCGAAAAAGACCGAAAAGAAACCTTAAGAAAATTAAAGGTTTTCTTTTTTCGTCGTCCACGACGTCTATGCAGCGGAAAGAAATCCAAACGGCCCTTCTCAGGGCCACAATTTCTCTTTTCTGAACTCTTTATTCATTTCACACATTATTTTTATTATTATTATTATTTTAAAAAAAATAATAAAAATCCATGCCATTTATAGTAAATAAATCAATTTTATTATTTTCATTGAAACAAAATATATATAATATTATATATGTTCGTTCCGTCGATTTTTTTTTTCTTAATGAATTATTTATGATGAAAAAAAAAAAAAAAAAATCATATGTATATATACGTTTTTTTTTTTTTTTTTTTTTTAAGTCGCACAAATTAAAAAAATATATATAAATTTTATGAATTTTCAATTCACCATCAATTTTACAGATTTCAATGATTTATTTTGCCTAACTCTTTCTCCTTAAATAATATATATATATTTAATCTTAACTGAATATTTTTTTTTTTTTTTTAATTCAGTTTGAAAGGAGTATCTATGATTGGCGTTGTGGTTCTGAAAAGAACCGATATGGGAAATTTTCGACAAACACATTTTTTTTTTTTTTGTGTTGCGAGTCGATTTTTTTTTTTTAACCACCGAACCCGTAAAGAGTACGGCCTTGCCTTTTGAGGGCGTAAACGACGTCCATGGCAGTCACGGTCTTACGCTTGGCGTGTTCCGTGTACGTGACGGCGTCGCGGATGACGTTCTCGAGGAAAACCTTCAGCACGCCGCGGGTTTCTTCGTAGATGAGTCCGGAGATACGTTTCACACCACCACGACGGGCCAGACGTCTAATAGCGGGTTTCGTGATGCCCTGGATGTTGTCACGCAACACTTTACGATGACGCTTGGCACCCCCCTTGCCGAGACCCTTTCCTCCTTTTCCTCTGCCGGTCATTTTCGAAAGAGACGCTGCTGTCGTACTGACTGAAAACACTGAACAAAATTTTTTGTTCGTTCCGTCCTATATACATGTCTGCGGAATTGCGACATCTGTTGTCGACTTTTTCGAATATCTAGAAATCTAGGTGGCTAGGTGGCGTGTATAAAAGGCGTTCTCGAGGATTGGTGAATTTTATATATCGTTCGTCCGCCGTAACGTAAACTTCGTCGTCCGTCGAAAGAATGGCACGTACCAAGCAGACCGCTCGTAAATCCACCGGAGGCAAAGCCCCGCGCAAACAGCTCGCTACGAAGGCCGCCCGTAAAAGCGCACCGGCCACCGGAGGCGTAAAGAAGCCGCATCGTTACAGGCCCGGCACCGTGGCCCTCCGTGAAATCCGTCGTTACCAAAAGAGCACGGAACTTCTCATCCGCAAACTGCCCTTCCAGAGGCTCGTCCGTGAAATCGCCCAGGACTTCAAGACCGACTTGCGTTTCCAAAGTTCCGCCGTCATGGCCCTGCAAGAAGCCAGCGAGGCTTACCTGGTCGGCCTGTTCGAAGACACCAACTTGTGCGCCATCCACGCGAAACGCGTCACCATCATGCCGAAAGACATTCAACTGGCGAGGCGTATCCGTGGCGAACGTGCCTAATTATTTATTATCGGCATTTATTATTGTTCGATAATATTTAATATTTACAAATTTGATCGGTTCTTTTCAGAACCACAAAATCATCTTAAAGAGAAACATTTTCTTTTTCAAAACAACAAATTAGAACGTATTACGGAGAAATTAAGTTCAGTAGTTTTTTTTTTTTTTTTTTCGACGATGTATTGATTATTTAAAAATTATATAATTTTTTTTTTTTTCGAAAATTAAATTACTTATTATTTTGCCTGAAAAGAAATAAATCCCGGCGGTAAAATAATTATTTTATTATATTATGCTGAGAGGGGCATAATAATATTGTAAAAAATTATATAGTTTTTTTTTTTTTCAGTCATGAAACGTATAGGTTTTTCTTTGAATTGTTTTTGTGGCCCTCAGAAGGGCCATTTTCGGGCGTACGTACGCCGCAACTTCTTCGTCGTCGTCGGTGGATGAATAAAAGAAATTGTTAATTTCGATTACTTTTTTTTGGGTGACGCTGCCGCTTTCTTGGCTACAGTTTTGGGGGCGGCCTTCGCCCTTTTCGGCTTGGGAGCTTTCGGCTTCTTGGCGGCTCCTCCCTTGGTCGCTTTTTTCGCCTTCGACGGCGATGCCGCCTTTGCTTTGGATTTTGCCGCCGCGGCGGTTTTCTTCTCTGCGGCCGTCACTTTTTTTCCCTTGGTTCCCGCCGCCGGTGATTTTTTATCGTCCGCCGACGCCTTAGCCCTGGCACCGCCGGCCTTTGTTGTCTTGGCGGGACTCTTCGCTGCTGCTGTCGTCTTGGCTTTGGCGGCGGCGGCGGCTTTCTTGGTGGCGGCCGCCTTGGCTTTCGTTTCGGCACCGCCGCCGGCAGCTTTGCCGGTGGACGAAGTGGAAGCGAGTTTGAACGATCCGGATGCTCCCTTGCCTTTTGTTTGTACGAGAATGGAATTCTGCACGGCCGACTTTAAGTACTTCTTAATGAACGGAGACATCCTTTCGGCGTCGACTTTGTAGTTGGCGGCGACGTATTTTTTAATCGCCTGCAGGGACGATCCTCCGCGCTCCTTCAAGCTCTTGATCGCGTTGCAAACCATCTCGGAGGTGGGCGGATGGGACGGCTTCGCTTTGGGGTTCTTCGCTTTTTTCGGCGACGCCGCTGTTTTTTTCGGAGACGATGCCGCCTTCGTCGCCGTCGCGGCGGCCGATGCGGGTGAGGTGGCTTCAACCGGTGCTGCTACGTCGGCCATTTCTCTAGTAGTGGTATTTGTTGTTGTTGTAATAAAAACAAACAATCGTCGGTGCGTAAATAAAATACGGCTGCTGCTGTTTGCACTCTGGTAACGAATGTGGTAGTTTGAAAATGTAACTAGAAATTCCGTGAGACTAGGTCTCGATGAAATACCCCGGCGGACGGTTGCATAAATGATACAAAAAATTTCGTTCGAATTTTCGTCCATTTCCAAACAGGCATCGTGTCAGATTCGAAGCCTTCTTCGGCGAGTCCTGGGGCCCGGGGAAAGTCTCAACGGTCTCCAGAATTGGCAAAGGGCACGTAGAATATTTGCGCTAGGCCGTCATGCAGTGACGGTGACGGTTGTCGTACGTCGAGCGCGGAAATCGGCGTTCGAAGTGGAGGTCTCGCATCGACGGCACGGGCGCCCCGCCAAGATAAAACATCGACAGGGATGCCTGTGGAGGGAATATCGGCATTCGATTGCGAGAGAGGGTCGCTGAAGGTTCGATGAAGACGTCCGTGCCCCTTTGCGCGACTTCCATGGCACGGAGAGAACGGTGGAGCTCTTAAAAGTGGGCCCTCCTTCTGTCCGCGATGTTCGTTCGCCCGTCGATAGGTCGGTCGGTTGTCGGTGGGAATTAATGTGGTCTTGTCGTCGTCTTTTCCAATGATTTTTTATTTAAACACTCAACATATTTTTGGTCTATTTGCAATAATTATTAAATACTCGAAGGGAATACCGATTAAATCTCTAGAAAATCCATTAGCGATTTGTACAGTTTTAAACGGACACACACGTTGTTGTTGGACGACGACGTGTGTGTTCGTTGAAAAAAAAAAAAAACTTTAGTGACAATTTTAACACAAATCGACGTTATCGTTTTTTTTTTAATTTTTTTTTTTTTAACACATTTAAACTTGTAAGAATACGAGTTTTTATTAAAATTTTATATAAAGAATCCTTTCATTATATTCACTGTAAAGATTAAGACGTGTCTACCCTTAAGAACAGTTTTTAAAAGATAGGGAGAAAACGAAATTCGTCTGTACTTTCCTAATTGTCCGGAAAAACCCAGCGAGCGATTCGTCTGTACTTTCCTAATTGTCCGGAAAAACCCAGCGAGCGGTTCGTCTGTACTTTCCTAATTGTCCGGAAAAACCCAGCGAGCGGTTCGCCTGTACTTTCCTAATTGTCCGGAAAAACCCAGCGTGCGAGGGGGCCAGACAGCTCAGTTCAGTTCAGTCGGTCGGCCGGCATGCTGAGCGAGCGAGCGGGCGCGTGCGGTTCATTTCTATTTTTTATTTCATTCAAGTGTTCATTATAATGGTTTATTAAAAGAAATATATATATATATATATATATATAAATATTCCTGACGCGGATCGTCATTATTTTTTTTTTAACGAAATTTTTTTTCTAATTTACGCCCGTTTTTTTGAATGAATAATATTTAAAAAAAGTATATCACAATAGTTTGTTTATTTAATATCGGGCAACGGCCATACCACGTTGAAAATACCAGTTCTCGTCCGATCACTGAAGTCAAGCAACGTCGGGCGCGGTCAGTACTTGGATGGGTGACCGCTTGGGAACACCGCGTGCCGTTGCCTTTTTATGTGATTTTTATATGTTATGCATAAAAATAAAAATGTACGTGAAAATATGTGCGACGGATAGCCGTTTTGTTTTCTAAGGACAACGTATAACATATTATAAGAATTATATTGTTAATTTATTGTATATAAAATTGTCTGCAGAAATAAAGATGTTATTTATATATGTGCGGCGGCGGTCGTGTATTTTTTTTTTTTTTTTTTTTTTTCAACACCTATTTATTACCATTTTATTATTATTATTATTTTTTTTTTTGATATATTGTGAATGAATTGATTTCTTAAAAAAGATATCGTGGTCCTGAAAAGAACCGTTTGTTGTTGGTGGAAAAGACCAAAGTAAATGAAAAAGAATAAATAATATTCAATTCACAATTTACTTTGAGCTCGTGTACTTGGTGACGGCTTTGGTGCCTTCACTGACGGCGTGCTTGGCCAATTCACCGGGCAGGAGGAGACGGACAGCGGTTTGAATTTCCCTGCTGGTGATGGTCGATCTCTTGTTGTAATGGGCGAGGCGAGATGCTTCGGCGGCGATGCGCTCGAAAATGTCGTTCACGAAACTGTTCATGATGCTCATCGCTTTACTGGAGATACCGGTGTCGGGATGTACCTGTTTCAGTACTTTGTAAATGTAGATTGCGTAGCTCTCCTTCCTCCTGCGCTTCTTCTTCTTGTCCCCCTTGGAGATATTTTTTTGGGCCTTGCCCGCTTTTTTCGCTGCTTTACCGCTTGTCTTCGGTGGCATTGTTGTTGTTGACGCGACGGTGTCTGGTGCTGATCTGGTGAAAAATTACGCTAATTTTTTTTTTTTTTTTTTTTGGGAGAGGGGAGATAAAAAATGCTCATAGCATCCCTTCCATAATCCCACCAATAAATTGATCGGATTATGGTAGGGTATGTCAGACTTTTACTGACTAAAAAACCCCTTAAAAGATCGAGCTCATAGTGAGCCCATGCAGTGTGAATATGATAAGTGGAGGATTTAATGGCTTTGTGGTGCGGATTTTAGTTGATTGTCGTTAGACAATCATTTGGTGATGTGGCTAGTTTCGGAAGGCTGTGTTCGAAAACAGACTTAGTCGTCCACTTCTAGTGGGCGCTTTTTGCCTCGCCTAGTGGCGAGGTCGATGTGGTCGTGGAGAATGTTAACATCGAATTTGGAGGAGTTCGCAGTCGCTAGCTGATGGACGAAATCCTGAACACTCGGTGTTCTGGTTTCGTTGCGGAGTTGAACATTGCTGATGTACCACGGAGCCCTTACGATCCTGCGGATCATAACGTTCTGCGTGGCCTCCAGTCTGTTCATTTGTGTTTGCGAAATGTTTATCCACGAGGGGCAACCATAGGTCATTTTTGACCTGATCATCGCCTTGTAGATAAGCACTTTGCTTGGGAGAAGTAGCTCGTTACGAGTTAAAAGAATTGGTTTGAGCTGAGCAAAAGCGCTCTTGGCTTTTTGGATTGCGGAGGTGATGTGGTGATTCCACGATAGTCTGGCATCCATTTGTAAACCAAGGTATTTCACCTGTTTTACCCATGGAATAGGGGTGTCTCTGAAATAGAGATTGTTTTCTGGGATTTGGCGAGTGCGGGTGAAGAAAATCGCCTGGCTTTTTTCGGGATTGATTGAGATGTTCCAATCATTGGTCCATTCCTCGAGATTTTCGAGGGCTTTTTGGATTTTTAGGGTGGCATGTGATAGTTTTTTACCACGATACATGAAGGCCGTGTCATCGGCGTATTGTGCTGTTAATACATTTGGCGTGTTCGGGAGATCGTACACGAAAATATTAAACAGCAAGGGGGAAAGCACGGAGCCTTGTGGCACACCGGCCGTGATATGGCGCGATGTTGATAGGGCATTTTCGTAGCGAGCTTGAAATGTACGTTGGGTGAGGAAATCTTTGATCATTTTGATCAGATAGTTGGGACAGTTGAGTGTCATAAGTTTGTACAGGAGGCCCTCGTGCCATACTCTATCAAAAGCTTTCGCTACATCAAGAAATACGGCCAGAGTACTTAATTTCCTGTCAAATCCAGTGATTATATAATCGCTGGTTCTAATGAGTTGGTGGTTTGTGGAGAAGCTTTTAAGAAAGCCATGTTGTGTATTTGGGATAATTTTGTGGTCAAGCGACCATTCATTTAGGCGGGCATGTATTATTTTTTCAAATAGTTTTCCCATTGTCGGAAGTAGACTGATGGGGCGGTGGTTTTGCGGGTATTTTAGATCTTTACCTGGCTTGGGAATGAGTATAACGGTGGCATGTTTCCACGATTTCGGAAAATAGCCTGTTTTTAGGCAGGCATTGTAGATATTTGTTAGGAAAACTATTATTTTGGGAGGGAGGTGTTTTAAGCAGTTATAGCTTAGATTGTCGTGTCCCGGCGCTTTATTATTAGGCGCTTTTTTGATGAGTTCTTTGAGTTCGGTTGGCGATGTAGGTTTAGGAATAAGGGGCATTGGGCGCTCAAGGCGCTCCATGGCTTCCTCAACTTCATCTAATAATTCTTCGCTAGATGTTAGCGGGTTTGGAGAGAACTGTGATTCGAGGCTCTCCGCGAACGCCTCGGCCTTTTCCTCCGAAAGGAAGGCAAGACCGCTGCGGCCGTGAACAACCGGAACTGTAGTTCTGTGTTTTGTGAATCTCTTAGTGAGTTTCCACAGATGAGGGCGGTGTTGGGAAGCATCGTCGGTTAGACGAATCCATTCAGAGTTTTTATACTCTTTGATTTCTGTTTGGATTTCTTTCTTTAATTTATTAACGGATTGCTTAAGGTCAGGGCCGCGTGTTTGCTGCCATCGTCGCCTGAGGCGGTTTTTTTCGCGTATTTTAACGCGAATAGATAGGGGGATTTTGCTGTTATTTTCGGTTGCGGCTCTGGTTTTTGAGGCGGCCGAAATAGCAGTGTGAATTGAAGTTGTGAGGAAAGTTATTCCCTCATCTATTTGTTCGATATTCCTTGTTTTTGGAATATCGATTATTAGGTTGAGTAATTCGGAACGGAATTTGTTCCAGTTTGTTGTGGTGGTTGTGGGAGTTTTTCGAGTTAACTCAGTGTGGATATCCATAAAAACTGGATTATGGTCTGAGTTTAGCT
This sequence comes from Philonthus spinipes, assembly GCA_963082785.1. NCBI lineage: Eukaryota > Metazoa > Arthropoda > Insecta > Coleoptera > Staphylinidae > Philonthus > Philonthus spinipes. The sequence continues at coordinate 10,036,228 of OY720323.1, read as the reverse complement.
CTGATGTCGACCAAATGTCGATATTATATTCAATTCTGTTTGTCAGAAAGAAATCCAGTATATCAGGGCGATAGCCCGCTGTACTGTAGAAAGTGGGCGAGGTTTGGCTCACTGCCTGGATGGGAAAAGGGTGCTGTATAATGAAATTATACAAAGCACGTCCTTTTAGATTGGTTAGTCTGCTATTCCAAGCGGAGTGCTTGGCATTAAAATCGCCACCGATAATGGTTGGGACATCTTCCGGAAATAGATTTTTATAATCTTTTTCGATAAAGGGTTTTGAAGGGGATTGGTACAAACTTATGACTTTGATTTTTTCGCCGTTTAAGCGAATCATAATGGCTGTTGTTTCTAGATTTTCCGATTGTAAATCGGGGAGGATAGTGTGGTCGATACCATTACGTACATAAATGGCCGTGCCACGTTTGTCAGGGTTGGGGTTAAAATAGAGTCGGTACCCGTTTATAAACAGGCCACGACGATCTAAACATCGTACTTCATTGATGAGAAGTATGTAGATGTTATGATGCTGCATAAACTCCTCCAATTCGATGATTTGGTTTTTTAAACCATTGATATTAATAGTGCATATTCTGCACTTGGGAATTATAGTGTCAGTTGTATTCGCCATTTTATACAACCGATTTCAGAAGGGACGAGTATTTCTCTAGTTTTTCAACTAGTTCTTTTAGTTCTTCAAAAGACGGAGTTTTGTTGTCTTTTGTTTTAGGGGCGATTTTTTCTAATCTTTCGATTAGATTTTCCGTTTTGTTAGGGACGGAGTTTTTATTTTTTACCGCTTGGGCAAAATTGAGTTTCGGAAATTTGGGGCAGCCTCTATAATTGGCTGTGTGTGGGCCGCCGCAATTGCAGCACTTAGGGGGCCCATCAGTGGTTTTGTTACGAGTGCACTGACTCGTATGATGGTTTTCGCCGCATTTGACGCAACGCGCGGTGACGTTGCAGCGGTCAGACGAGTGGCCAAAGAGCTGGCATTTATGGCATTGGATTGCCTTAGGGGACGAGCGGGCTGTTTCCACTGTGACAGTGGTGTGCTTAAGTTTGCACAAGTTATAAATATCTTGTGCTTCGGGGGTCTTCTCCAGAGTAACGGAGATCATGGGGAATTTCCGCTTTTGGTTTCCCATGCGGCGGGCACTGATGACGGGGAGTTTGAGCGTTTTAAGCTCTTCGAAAATTTCATCGTCATTAAAACGCGTGCTAACGTTTTTAATGACGACGTTGAGGAATTTTTCCTCATTAAGTTTATAAGTGTAAAATTTTGCGTTTATTTCACGCAAGTATTGAACTGTGGTTCTGTAGTCCACAGGGGTGGCAACATAAATTGCCAGATGCTCTTTGCACGGCCGTGCTTTGAGTACGGCCACGCGTTTTTGGTTGAGGGCAGTGGAGATTTTGAACCATCTCTCGATTTCGAGGAGGTTTATAGCGGGCGGCCTGCTTTTGCAGGCATCGATATTAATATCTTCAATATTATCTATTGAAGGGCGAGTGGGGCGGCTGAGATAAGTTGTGGGGTACACAATTCTTTCTTTCTTCTTCTCTACAGAAGAAGCTGAGGGAGTTGCAACCTTTTCGGTTGCTGATTTGGAATTTTTTTTTGCTTTAAATTCCGTTTCGGGCGGGATGGTGGAGGCGCCTTTTGCGCGATTGGGTTCTGGCTCAGTTTTGGAGCGCTTTGTCTCCTGGATGACTTTTTTTTGGGATTTTTTACGCTTGCTGGTAACAAGCGTAAAACCGTCGTTTGACGTTTCGGGGTCAGATTCCTGAGATGTTTCAGAAATGGTTGATTCTGATAGGTTGTCGGCGGATTCGATTGAAGAATCCGATGCGGAAGAGGCCGGGGAAACGGGCGTTTCCATTGGCTCGGGGGACGTGCATTCCTGCGGCAGAGGTTTGTCGCAGGTTTGCTTAATTAGGAGTTCTTGCAGACGTTTGTTGTCTGCATAGAGCGCAGAGTTTCGCTCGTTTAAGAGCTCGATTTGCCGCCTAAGGGCGGCGATCTCGTTCGTAAGGTGTTGGATTGGGGACAGTTCCGCAGCCATGGTTATTATGGCTACGGAACCGGTGATAGGAAAGACCTGGGTTTAGCACGTCCCCCAGGTCTTATTCACCATTGAGCGGTGCCGCTGTTGCGGCCGCCTTTCCGGCGATCCCCCCACGACCCTCCTGAGGGTCGCTAGGCCTGATCCCCGGTCAGCTGCTCTAGTGAATGTGCTAATCTCTCGCAACCTAGACAGGTCCCCCTGAGGAGGTCGCGAGAAATTTTCTCGTTCGCGCCTTCCGGTGTCAGAGCAGTATAATACACGCCCTAACCACGGAGACGTTCTCCACGTTGGCGCCTACTCCGAGTGCAGATATTAAATCTGCAGCGGGGTAGGGTGAGGTGCTGAAAAGAAAAGTGATTAAGGCTGTAAGAAAATTAAAATTAGTACAAAAGAATAGAAAAAAGTCAGTGGAAAAATAATAAAAGGGATAATTATGGGGAAAATAAAGGGGAAAATGAGGGTGTTTGAAATGAAAGGTTCCCACAACAGCGTCAAAAGACGTTGAGGTAAGGAAAAGCAGCGGCGGGCGGCGTCGTCTGGAAGCGGAAGGCGGTGGTGGTGGCTGCTGCTGGCGACGGACGGAAGCGGTCACCCATCCAAGGAGTGGCCGCGCTCGGCGGTGCTGTGCAGCGATGCGGCGAGTTCTCAAGTCTGTTTTGAAAAAAACAGAAGAGAGAAAATCTGAAAGAATGCTTAAATAAGCAAGATACTACTATTAGTAGTCGGCGGGCGTGGAGTGCACTGGACGATGGCTAGTGCGGGAATGGACAATGAATTGAATTACGCTAAAAATGCCCTGATATATATATAAAACGGTGCGCGGCAGACACCAGAGGCCGCCCATCTAGACCCCACTGAATCGGCTACCGCGATAGGCGCCCCGTAGCGACGGTTGCAGCAACCGCACTCTATAAATAACTAACTTTCCGTTCGAAATTCGTCCATTCGCTCGTCGCATACGTACCCGTACGTACGTGTGTCTATCGTCACGTGTTCTCGCAACAACAACAACAACAACAACAACAACAATGTCAGGACGTGGAAAGGGTGGAAAAGTCAAGGGAAAGGCAAAGTCCCGTTCGAACCGTGCAGGACTTCAATTTCCCGTCGGCCGTATCCACAGGCTGCTCAGGAAGGGAAACTACGCTGAACGCGTAGGTGCCGGTGCTCCCGTGTACTTGGCCGCGGTGATGGAATACCTCGCCGCCGAAGTTTTGGAGTTGGCCGGTAACGCCGCCAGGGATAACAAGAAGACCCGTATCATTCCCCGTCACTTACAATTGGCAATCAGGAACGACGAAGAGTTAAACAAATTACTTTCCGGCGTTACCATCGCCCAGGGTGGTGTTTTGCCCAACATTCAGGCGGTGCTCCTCCCGAAAAAGACCGAAAAGAAACCTTAAGAAAATTAAAGGTTTTCTTTTTTCGTCGTCCACGACGTCTATGCAGCGGAAAGAAATCCAAACGGCCCTTCTCAGGGCCACAATTTCTCTTTTCTGAACTCTTTATTCATTTCACACATTATTTTTATTATTATTATTATTTTAAAAAAAATAATAAAAATCCATGCCATTTATAGTAAATAAATCAATTTTATTATTTTCATTGAAACAAAATATATATAATATTATATATGTTCGTTCCGTCGATTTTTTTTTTCTTAATGAATTATTTATGATGAAAAAAAAAAAAAAAAAATCATATGTATATATACGTTTTTTTTTTTTTTTTTTTTTTAAGTCGCACAAATTAAAAAAATATATATAAATTTTATGAATTTTCAATTCACCATCAATTTTACAGATTTCAATGATTTATTTTGCCTAACTCTTTCTCCTTAAATAATATATATATATTTAATCTTAACTGAATATTTTTTTTTTTTTTTTAATTCAGTTTGAAAGGAGTATCTATGATTGGCGTTGTGGTTCTGAAAAGAACCGATATGGGAAATTTTCGACAAACACATTTTTTTTTTTTTTGTGTTGCGAGTCGATTTTTTTTTTTTAACCACCGAACCCGTAAAGAGTACGGCCTTGCCTTTTGAGGGCGTAAACGACGTCCATGGCAGTCACGGTCTTACGCTTGGCGTGTTCCGTGTACGTGACGGCGTCGCGGATGACGTTCTCGAGGAAAACCTTCAGCACGCCGCGGGTTTCTTCGTAGATGAGTCCGGAGATACGTTTCACACCACCACGACGGGCCAGACGTCTAATAGCGGGTTTCGTGATGCCCTGGATGTTGTCACGCAACACTTTACGATGACGCTTGGCACCCCCCTTGCCGAGACCCTTTCCTCCTTTTCCTCTGCCGGTCATTTTCGAAAGAGACGCTGCTGTCGTACTGACTGAAAACACTGAACAAAATTTTTTGTTCGTTCCGTCCTATATACATGTCTGCGGAATTGCGACATCTGTTGTCGACTTTTTCGAATATCTAGAAATCTAGGTGGCTAGGTGGCGTGTATAAAAGGCGTTCTCGAGGATTGGTGAATTTTATATATCGTTCGTCCGCCGTAACGTAAACTTCGTCGTCCGTCGAAAGAATGGCACGTACCAAGCAGACCGCTCGTAAATCCACCGGAGGCAAAGCCCCGCGCAAACAGCTCGCTACGAAGGCCGCCCGTAAAAGCGCACCGGCCACCGGAGGCGTAAAGAAGCCGCATCGTTACAGGCCCGGCACCGTGGCCCTCCGTGAAATCCGTCGTTACCAAAAGAGCACGGAACTTCTCATCCGCAAACTGCCCTTCCAGAGGCTCGTCCGTGAAATCGCCCAGGACTTCAAGACCGACTTGCGTTTCCAAAGTTCCGCCGTCATGGCCCTGCAAGAAGCCAGCGAGGCTTACCTGGTCGGCCTGTTCGAAGACACCAACTTGTGCGCCATCCACGCGAAACGCGTCACCATCATGCCGAAAGACATTCAACTGGCGAGGCGTATCCGTGGCGAACGTGCCTAATTATTTATTATCGGCATTTATTATTGTTCGATAATATTTAATATTTACAAATTTGATCGGTTCTTTTCAGAACCACAAAATCATCTTAAAGAGAAACATTTTCTTTTTCAAAACAACAAATTAGAACGTATTACGGAGAAATTAAGTTCAGTAGTTTTTTTTTTTTTTTTTTCGACGATGTATTGATTATTTAAAAATTATATAATTTTTTTTTTTTTTCGAAAATTAAATTACTTATTATTTTGCCTGAAAAGAAATAAATCCCGGCGGTAAAATAATTATTTTATTATATTATGCCGAGAGGGGGCGGCAGGCATAATATAAACAATTATTTATTACTTTTCCCTGAAAAGAAATACCAACCGGAAAATCCAGACGGTAAAATAATTATTTTATTACATTATGCTGAGAGGGGCATAATAATATTGTAAAAAATTATATAGTTTTTTTTTTTTTCAGTCATGAAACGTATAGGTTTTTCTTTGAATTGTTTTTGTGGCCCTCAGAAGGGCCATTTTCGGGCGTACGTACGCCGCAACTTCTTCGTCGTCGTCGGTGGATGAATAAAAGAAATTGTTAATTTCGATTACTTTTTTTTGGGTGACGCTGCCGCTTTCTTGGCTACAGTTTTGGGGGCGGCCTTCGCCCTTTTCGGCTTGGGAGCTTTCGGCTTCTTGGCGGCTCCTCCCTTGGTCGCTTTTTTCGCCTTCGACGGCGATGCCGCCTTTGCTTTGGATTTTGCCGCCGCGGCGGTTTTCTTCTCTGCGGCCGTCACTTTTTTTCCCTTGGTTCCCGCCGCCGGTGATTTTTTATCGTCCGCCGACGCCTTAGCCCTGGCACCGCCGGCCTTTGTTGTCTTGGCGGGACTCTTCGCTGCTGCTGTCGTCTTGGCTTTGGCGGCGGCGGCGGCTTTCTTGGTGGCGGCCGCCTTGGCTTTCGTTTCGGCACCGCCGCCGGCAGCTTTGCCGGTGGACGAAGTGGAAGCGAGTTTGAACGATCCGGATGCTCCCTTGCCTTTTGTTTGTACGAGAATGGAATTCTGCACGGCCGACTTTAAGTACTTCTTAATGAACGGAGACATCCTTTCGGCGTCGACTTTGTAGTTGGCGGCGACGTATTTTTTAATCGCCTGCAGGGACGATCCTCCGCGCTCCTTCAAGCTCTTGATCGCGTTGCAAACCATCTCGGAGGTGGGCGGATGGGACGGCTTCGCTTTGGGGTTCTTCGCTTTTTTCGGCGACGCCGCTGTTTTTTTCGGAGACGATGCCGCCTTCGTCGCCGTCGCGGCGGCCGATGCGGGTGAGGTGGCTTCAACCGGTGCTGCTACGTCGGCCATTTCTCTAGTAGTGGTATTTGTTGTTGTTGTAATAAAAACAAACAATCGTCGGTGCGTAAATAAAATACGGCTGCTGCTGTTTGCACTCTGGTAACGAATGTGGTAGTTTGAAAATGTAACTAGAAATTCCGTGAGACTAGGTCTCGATGAAATACCCCGGCGGACGGTTGCATAAATGATACAAAAAATTTCGTTCGAATTTTCGTCCATTTCCAAACAGGCATCGTGTCAGATTCGAAGCCTTCTTCGGCGAGTCCTGGGGCCCGGGGAAAGTCTCAACGGTCTCCAGAATTGGCAAAGGGCACGTAGAATATTTGCGCTAGGCCGTCATGCAGTGACGGTGACGGTTGTCGTACGTCGAGCGCGGAAATCGGCGTTCGAAGTGGAGGTCTCGCATCGACGGCACGGGCGCCCCGCCAAGATAAAACATCGACAGGGATGCCTGTGGAGGGAATATCGGCATTCGATTGCGAGAGAGGGTCGCTGAAGGTTCGATGAAGACGTCCGTGCCCCTTTGCGCGACTTCCATGGCACGGAGAGAACGGTGGAGCTCTTAAAAGTGGGCCCTCCTTCTGTCCGCGATGTTCGTTCGCCCGTCGATAGGTCGGTCGGTTGTCGGTGGGAATTAATGTGGTCTTGTCGTCGTCTTTTCCAATGATTTTTTATTTAAACACTCAACATATTTTTGGTCTATTTGCAATAATTATTAAATACTCGAAGGGAATACCGATTAAATCTCTAGAAAATCCATTAGCGATTTGTACAGTTTTAAACGGACACACACGTTGTTGTTGGACGACGACGTGTGTGTTCGTTGAAAAAAAAAAAAAACTTTAGTGACAATTTTAACACAAATCGACGTTATCGTTTTTTTTTTAATTTTTTTTTTTTTAACACATTTAAACTTGTAAGAATACGAGTTTTTATTAAAATTTTATATAAAGAATCCTTTCATTATATTCACTGTAAAGATTAAGACGTGTCTACCCTTAAGAACAGTTTTTAAAAGATAGGGAGAAAACGAAATTCGTCTGTACTTTCCTAATTGTCCGGAAAAACCCAGCGAGCGATTCGTCTGTACTTTCCTAATTGTCCGGAAAAACCCAGCGAGCGGTTCGTCTGTACTTTCCTAATTGTCCGGAAAAACCCAGCGAGCGGTTCGCCTGTACTTTCCTAATTGTCCGGAAAAACCCAGCGTGCGAGGGGGCCAGACAGCTCAGTTCAGTTCAGTCGGTCGGCCGGCATGCTGAGCGAGCGAGCGGGCGCGTGCGGTTCATTTCTATTTTTTATTTCATTCAAGTGTTCATTATAATGGTTTATTAAAAGAAATATATATATATATATATATATATAAATATTCCTGACGCGGATCGTCATTATTTTTTTTTTAACGAAATTTTTTTTCTAATTTACGCCCGTTTTTTTGAATGAATAATATTTAAAAAAAGTATATCACAATAGTTTGTTTATTTAATATCGGGCAACGGCCATACCACGTTGAAAATACCAGTTCTCGTCCGATCACTGAAGTCAAGCAACGTCGGGCGCGGTCAGTACTTGGATGGGTGACCGCTTGGGAACACCGCGTGCCGTTGCCTTTTTATGTGATTTTTATATGTTATGCATAAAAATAAAAATGTACGTGAAAATATGTGCGACGGATAGCCGTTTTGTTTTCTAAGGACAACGTATAACATATTATAAGAATTATATTGTTAATTTATTGTATATAAAATTGTCTGCAGAAATAAAGATGTTATTTATATATGTGCGGCGGCGGTCGTGTATTTTTTTTTTTTTTTTTTTTTTTCAACACCTATTTATTACCATTTTATTATTATTATTATTTTTTTTTTTGATATATTGTGAATGAATTGATTTCTTAAAAAAGATATCGTGGTCCTGAAAAGAACCGTTTGTTGTTGGTGGAAAAGACCAAAGTAAATGAAAAAGAATAAATAATATTCAATTCACAATTTACTTTGAGCTCGTGTACTTGGTGACGGCTTTGGTGCCTTCACTGACGGCGTGCTTGGCCAATTCACCGGGCAGGAGGAGACGGACAGCGGTTTGAATTTCCCTGCTGGTGATGGTCGATCTCTTGTTGTAATGGGCGAGGCGAGATGCTTCGGCGGCGATGCGCTCGAAAATGTCGTTCACGAAACTGTTCATGATGCTCATCGCTTTACTGGAGATACCGGTGTCGGGATGTACCTGTTTCAGTACTTTGTAAATGTAGATTGCGTAGCTCTCCTTCCTCCTGCGCTTCTTCTTCTTGTCCCCCTTGGAGATATTTTTTTGGGCCTTGCCCGCTTTTTTCGCTGCTTTACCGCTTGTCTTCGGTGGCATTGTTGTTGTTGACGCGACGGTGTCTGGTGCTGATCTGGTGAAAAATTACGCTAAAAATGCCCTGATATATATATAAAACGGTGCGCGGCAGACACCAGAGGCCGCCCATCTAGACCCCACTGAATCGGCTACCGCGATAGGCGCCCCGTAGCGACGGTTGCAGCAACCGCACTCTATAAATAACTAACTTTCCGTTCGAAATTCGTCCATTCGCTCGTCGCATACGTACCCGTACGTACGTGTGTCTATCGTCACGTGTTCTCGCAACAACAACAACAACAACAACAACAACAATGTCAGGACGTGGAAAGGGTGGAAAAGTCAAGGGAAAGGCAAAGTCCCGTTCGAACCGTGCAGGACTTCAATTTCCCGTCGGCCGTATCCACAGGCTGCTCAGGAAGGGAAACTACGCTGAACGCGTAGGTGCCGGTGCTCCCGTGTACTTGGCCGCGGTGATGGAATACCTCGCCGCCGAAGTTTTGGAGTTGGCCGGTAACGCCGCCAGGGATAACAAGAAGACCCGTATCATTCCCCGTCACTTACAATTGGCAATCAGGAACGACGAAGAGTTAAACAAATTACTTTCCGGCGTTACCATCGCCCAGGGTGGTGTTTTGCCCAACATTCAGGCGGTGCTCCTCCCGAAAAAGACCGAAAAGAAACCTTAAGAAAATTAAAGGTTTTCTTTTTTCGTCGTCCACGACGTCTATGCAGCGGAAAGAAATCCAAACGGCCCTTCTCAGGGCCACAATTTCTCTTTTCTGAACTCTTTATTCATTTCACACATTATTTTTATTATTATTATTATTTTAAAAAAAATAATAAAAATCCATGCCATTTATAGTAAATAAATCAATTTTATTATTTTCATTGAAACAAAATATATATAATATTATATATGTTCGTTCCGTCGATTTTTTTTTTCTTAATGAATTATTTATGATGAAAAAAAAAAAAAAAAAATCATATGTATATATACGTTTTTTTTTTTTTTTTTTTTTTAAGTCGCACAAATTAAAAAAATATATATAAATTTTATGAATTTTCAATTCACCATCAATTTTACAGATTTCAATGATTTATTTTGCCTAACTCTTTCTCCTTAAATAATATATATATATTTAATCTTAACTGAATATTTTTTTTTTTTTTTTAATTCAGTTTGAAAGGAGTATCTATGATTGGCGTTGTGGTTCTGAAAAGAACCGATATGGGAAATTTTCGACAAACACATTTTTTTTTTTTTTGTGTTGCGAGTCGATTTTTTTTTTTTAACCACCGAACCCGTAAAGAGTACGGCCTTGCCTTTTGAGGGCGTAAACGACGTCCATGGCAGTCACGGTCTTACGCTTGGCGTGTTCCGTGTACGTGACGGCGTCGCGGATGACGTTCTCGAGGAAAACCTTCAGCACGCCGCGGGTTTCTTCGTAGATGAGTCCGGAGATACGTTTCACACCACCACGACGGGCCAGACGTCTAATAGCGGGTTTCGTGATGCCCTGGATGTTGTCACGCAACACTTTACGATGACGCTTGGCACCCCCCTTGCCGAGACCCTTTCCTCCTTTTCCTCTGCCGGTCATTTTCGAAAGAGACGCTGCTGTCGTACTGACTGAAAACACTGAACAAAATTTTTTGTTCGTTCCGTCCTATATACATGTCTGCGGAATTGCGACATCTGTTGTCGACTTTTTCGAATATCTAGAAATCTAGGTGGCTAGGTGGCGTGTATAAAAGGCGTTCTCGAGGATTGGTGAATTTTATATATCGTTCGTCCGCCGTAACGTAAACTTCGTCGTCCGTCGAAAGAATGGCACGTACCAAGCAGACCGCTCGTAAATCCACCGGAGGCAAAGCCCCGCGCAAACAGCTCGCTACGAAGGCCGCCCGTAAAAGCGCACCGGCCACCGGAGGCGTAAAGAAGCCGCATCGTTACAGGCCCGGCACCGTGGCCCTCCGTGAAATCCGTCGTTACCAAAAGAGCACGGAACTTCTCATCCGCAAACTGCCCTTCCAGAGGCTCGTCCGTGAAATCGCCCAGGACTTCAAGACCGACTTGCGTTTCCAAAGTTCCGCCGTCATGGCCCTGCAAGAAGCCAGCGAGGCTTACCTGGTCGGCCTGTTCGAAGACACCAACTTGTGCGCCATCCACGCGAAACGCGTCACCATCATGCCGAAAGACATTCAACTGGCGAGGCGTATCCGTGGCGAACGTGCCTAATTATTTATTATCGGCATTTATTATTGTTCGATAATATTTAATATTTACAAATTTGATCGGTTCTTTTCAGAACCACAAAATCATCTTAAAGAGAAACATTTTCTTTTTCAAAACAACAAATTAGAACGTATTACGGAGAAATTAAGTTCAGTAGTTTTTTTTTTTTTTTTTTCGACGATGTATTGATTATTTAAAAATTATATAATTTTTTTTTTTTTTCGAAAATTAAATTACTTATTATTTTGCCTGAAAAGAAATAAATCCCGGCGGTAAAATAATTATTTTATTATATTATGCCGAGAGGGGGCGGCAGGCATAATATAAACAATTATTTATTACTTTTCCCTGAAAAGAAATACCAACCGGAAAATCCAGACGGTAAAATAATTATTTTATTACATTATGCTGAGAGGGGCATAATAATATTGTAAAAAATTATATAGTTTTTTTTTTTTTCAGTCATGAAACGTATAGGTTTTTCTTTGAATTGTTTTTGTGGCCCTCAGAAGGGCCATTTTCGGGCGTACGTACGCCGCAACTTCTTCGTCGTCGTCGGTGGATGAATAAAAGAAATTGTTAATTTCGATTACTTTTTTTTGGGTGACGCTGCCGCTTTCTTGGCTACAGTTTTGGGGGCGGCCTTCGCCCTTTTCGGCTTGGGAGCTTTCGGCTTCTTGGCGGCTCCTCCCTTGGTCGCTTTTTTCGCCTTCGACGGCGATGCCGCCTTTGCTTTGGATTTTGCCGCCGCGGCGGTTTTCTTCTCTGCGGCCGTCACTTTTTTTCCCTTGGTTCCCGCCGCCGGTGATTTTTTATCGTCCGCCGACGCCTTAGCCCTGGCACCGCCGGCCTTTGTTGTCTTGGCGGGACTCTTCGCTGCTGCTGTCGTCTTGGCTTTGGCGGCGGCGGCGGCTTTCTTGGTGGCGGCCGCCTTGGCTTTCGTTTCGGCACCGCCGCCGGCAGCTTTGCCGGTGGACGAAGTGGAAGCGAGTTTGAACGATCCGGATGCTCCCTTGCCTTTTGTTTGTACGAGAATGGAATTCTGCACGGCCGACTTTAAGTACTTCTTAATGAACGGAGACATCCTTTCGGCGTCGACTTTGTAGTTGGCGGCGACGTATTTTTTAATCGCCTGCAGGGACGATCCTCCGCGCTCCTTCAAGCTCTTGATCGCGTTGCAAACCATCTCGGAGGTGGGCGGATGGGACGGCTTCGCTTTGGGGTTCTTCGCTTTTTTCGGCGACGCCGCTGTTTTTTTCGGAGACGATGCCGCCTTCGTCGCCGTCGCGGCGGCCGATGCGGGTGAGGTGGCTTCAACCGGTGCTGCTACGTCGGCCATTTCTCTAGTAGTGGTATTTGTTGTTGTTGTAATAAAAACAAACAATCGTCGGTGCGTAAATAAAATACGGCTGCTGCTGTTTGCACTCTGGTAACGAATGTGGTAGTTTGAAAATGTAACTAGAAATTCCGTGAGACTAGGTCTCGATGAAATACCCCGGCGGACGGTTGCATAAATGATACAAAAAATTTCGTTCGAATTTTCGTCCATTTCCAAACAGGCATCGTGTCAGATTCGAAGCCTTCTTCGGCGAGTCCTGGGGCCCGGGGAAAGTCTCAACGGTCTCCAGAATTGGCAAAGGGCACGTAGAATATTTGCGCTAGGCCGTCATGCAGTGACGGTGACGGTTGTCGTACGTCGAGCGCGGAAATCGGCGTTCGAAGTGGAGGTCTCGCATCGACGGCACGGGCGCCCCGCCAAGATAAAACATCGACAGGGATGCCTGTGGAGGGAATATCGGCATTCGATTGCGAGAGAGGGTCGCTGAAGGTTCGATGAAGACGTCCGTGCCCCTTTGCGCGACTTCCATGGCACGGAGAGAACGGTGGAGCTCTTAAAAGTGGGCCCTCCTTCTGTCCGCGATGTTCGTTCGCCCGTCGATAGGTCGGTCGGTTGTCGGTGGGAATTAATGTGGTCTTGTCGTCGTCTTTTCCAATGATTTTTTATTTAAACACTCAACATATTTTTGGTCTATTTGCAATAATTATTAAATACTCGAAGGGAATACCGATTAAATCTCTAGAAAATCCATTAGCGATTTGTACAGTTTTAAACGGACACACACGTTGTTGTTGGACGACGACGTGTGTGTTCGTTGAAAAAAAAAAAAAACTTTAGTGACAATTTTAACACAAATCGACGTTATCGTTTTTTTTTTAATTTTTTTTTTTTTAACACATTTAAACTTGTAAGAATACGAGTTTTTATTAAAATTTTATATAAAGAATCCTTTCATTATATTCACTGTAAAGATTAAGACGTGTCTACCCTTAAGAACAGTTTTTAAAAGATAGGGAGAAAACGAAATTCGTCTGTACTTTCCTAATTGTCCGGAAAAACCCAGCGAGCGATTCGTCTGTACTTTCCTAATTGTCCGGAAAAACCCAGCGAGCGGTTCGTCTGTACTTTCCTAATTGTCCGGAAAAACCCAGCGAGCGGTTCGCCTGTACTTTCCTAATTGTCCGGAAAAACCCAGCGTGCGAGGGGGCCAGACAGCTCAGTTCAGTTCAGTCGGTCGGCCGGCATGCTGAGCGAGCGAGCGGGCGCGTGCGGTTCATTTCTATTTTTTATTTCATTCAAGTGTTCATTATAATGGTTTATTAAAAGAAATATATATATATATATATATATATAAATATTCCTGACGCGGATCGTCATTATTTTTTTTTTAACGAAATTTTTTTTCTAATTTACGCCCGTTTTTTTGAATGAATAATATTTAAAAAAAGTATATCACAATAGTTTGTTTATTTAATATCGGGCAACGGCCATACCACGTTGAAAATACCAGTTCTCGTCCGATCACTGAAGTCAAGCAACGTCGGGCGCGGTCAGTACTTGGATGGGTGACCGCTTGGGAACACCGCGTGCCGTTGCCTTTTTATGTGATTTTTATATGTTATGCATAAAAATAAAAATGTACGTGAAAATATGTGCGACGGATAGCCGTTTTGTTTTCTAAGGACAACGTATAACATATTATAAGAATTATATTGTTAATTTATTGTATATAAAATTGTCTGCAGAAATAAAGATGTTATTTATATATGTGCGGCGGCGGTCGTGTATTTTTTTTTTTTTTTTTTTTTTTCAACACCTATTTATTACCATTTTATTATTATTATTATTTTTTTTTTTGATATATTGTGAATGAATTGATTTCTTAAAAAAGATATCGTGGTCCTGAAAAGAACCGTTTGTTGTTGGTGGAAAAGACCAAAGTAAATGAAAAAGAATAAATAATATTCAATTCACAATTTACTTTGAGCTCGTGTACTTGGTGACGGCTTTGGTGCCTTCACTGACGGCGTGCTTGGCCAATTCACCGGGCAGGAGGAGACGGACAGCGGTTTGAATTTCCCTGCTGGTGATGGTCGATCTCTTGTTGTAATGGGCGAGGCGAGATGCTTCGGCGGCGATGCGCTCGAAAATGTCGTTCACGAAACTGTTCATGATGCTCATCGCTTTACTGGAGATACCGGTGTCGGGATGTACCTGTTTCAGTACTTTGTAAATGTAGATTGCGTAGCTCTCCTTCCTCCTGCGCTTCTTCTTCTTGTCCCCCTTGGAGATATTTTTTTGGGCCTTGCCCGCTTTTTTCGCTGCTTTACCGCTTGTCTTCGGTGGCATTGTTGTTGTTGACGCGACGGTGTCTGGTGCTGATCTGGTGAAAAATTACGCTAAAAATGCCCTGATATATATATAAAACGGTGCGCGGCAGACACCAGAGGCCGCCCATCTAGACCCCACTGAATCGGCTACCGCGATAGGCGCCCCGTAGCGACGGTTGCAGCAACCGCACTCTATAAATAACTAACTTTCCGTTCGAAATTCGTCCAATTCAATTTTCAGTCTGAATCGGAACTCGAGACACAACAGTCTATTTTGTTGTGCTCTTGCTTCCGTGCCCGACGTCTTTTTTATTTTTTACGCCGCCGCCGCCGCTATTTTAATAGTAGTATTTTGCTTATTTAAGCATATTTTCAGCTACCTTTTTCTTCCCCATCCGTTTTTTAGTTAAACTTTTTAGTTTAAATTTTACAGATTTATTTTCACCACCCTCACCGCTGCAAAAACTCTGTTTTTGCACCTGGTGCAGGCGCCTCCGTGGAGAACGTCTCCGTGGCTAGCACGATATTTGACCGTGTTGGCACCGGAAGGCGCGAACGAGGACTTTCTGCGACCTTTTCAGGGGGACCTGCTTAGGTTTCGGAAAGTCAGCACTTCCGCTAGAGCAAGCTGACCGGGGATTCGGCCGTGCTTTCCCCGTAAAAACGGGAAAGTGTGGGAATCGCCGGAAAGGCGGCCGTGAAATCGGCACCGCTCAACGGCGGAAAAGGCCAGGGGGACGTGCTTAACCCTGGCCTCCCTTTTCACTGGGTAACTTAGCCAAAATACGGGCTGAGTTACCTTCCCCGCCATGTCCGCCCCCGCCCCCACGACGACGTCCCCTCAACGTTATTCCGATGAGGATTTTTATAAGCTGCTTGCAGCTTATAAAGACCTCAAAGCGGAATTTGAGGCCTTTAAAAGGCAACATAGCCCCAGCCCTTCTTCGGAAGATAATTCCGCCCCCGCATCGCCCTCGAATGCATCATCTGACGACATGTCAGATGATAACATTTCGTTAAACAACGAAATTCCCCCCACGGCCGCCGAAAAGGCGACCTTCTCTGACCATGATGAGTCAGACAACCCTGATGACGGCTTCCAAGTCGTCCGGAATAAGCGGAAAAACCGCAAATCCACCTCCCCCAAGACGGAGACTAAGCGCTCCCGTACCCAAGCCACGCCAAAATCCCCGGCGGACGGTTGCATAAATGAATGCAACCGCGCCTCCACCATTTCCCCCATTTCTCAGGAAAACATCCTTCCTGAGAATCGCTTCAAAAAAGCGAAAAACCCGAAAAATGGTGGCAAAACCGCCACCACTACCCCCAAAAATGGTGACGAAACCGCCACCACCGCCCCCAAAAAACCCGCCCAACCCAAGAGAGCGCCAGCTCTCAAAACTTTTGAGATTGGCAAGGCCAATAAGCCCGTTATCGATGATATCGATAACCTAAATACTGACATTTATGTCAGTAAGCCGCCCCCTGTGAATATCACAAACAAAAGTTTGTGGTATAAACTATCCACAGAGCTTAATAAAAGACGTATCACCGTCTTAAGAGCCCGCCCCACGGCAGATCACATAAGTATTTATGTGCAGACCGCCGATAACTATCGGAACTTAATTAAATATCTAAAAGAAGTCAAAATCGACTTCTTTACTTATGCTCTTAACGAAGAGAAGACCCTGAAAGTCTGTGTTCGTAAAATCGACACAGCAATCCCCGACGAGGAAGTCGTAGAGGCCCTTAAAGCCACCGGCTTACCTCTTATTCGAGCCCGCCGAATGGGTTCGCAAAAGCGCCCCTACCCCATGTTCCAGGTTATCCTGGAAAACACCCCTGAGGGACGAGAGATTTTCAATCTCGAATACCTCAAACACTCACGAGTGTTAGTAGAGGCATTAAAGCCCTCTAAACGCACGAGACAGTGCACAAACTGTCTCAATTTCGGCCACACAGCAGAACGCTGTAACGTCACCCCCCGTTGCATTAAATGCAACGAAAATCATCACACGAGTGATTGCACTCGTGTAATAGCCCCCAACAATCCAGCAATCTGCTGCAATTGCGGCGGAAACCACACCGCAAACTATCGCGGTTGCCCAAAATACCCAAAAAAGGCTCGCACTTACGCGCAAGCCACGTCCCCGCAAATGCCTGCTAATCAGCAGGCACAACCCCAACAAATCACAAACAACCCGTTATCAGGCGTAAAACAAATCGTTGATACGCTATCTAAATCCCTTATGTTGATGTTAAATCAACTCCAACAACTTACACCCGCCCTTAACAATTTAAATTAATTGTTATAAATGGCTAATCTAAAAGAGGTTCTCCCCTGGTGCAGAATTTGCACCATTAATATCAACGGTCTACGAGCCCGTTTCCACGAACTTGGAGAGTTTTTACTCGATCATAAGATTGATGTTTTACTTTTAAGTGAAACAAAAATCTCACATACTCGTGGCCTGTTTATAAACGGGTACCGACTGTATTCCACCCACAGCCCTACAACACAAGGCACTGCTATTTACGTGCGTGATAGCATTGACCACACTGTCACCCCAAATCCAGATTCAACGAATCTGGAATCAACCTCGATAATCATCCGCCTTAAAGGCAAACAAGTTAGGGTAACGAGCCTATACCAGTCTCCTTCAAAACCCTTTTTAATCGACGATTACATAAACATCTTTCCCGCAGATGTGCCCACTGTAATCGGAGGCGACTTTAATGCCAAGCATCCATGCTGGCATAGCCGCCTCACAAACAAACGAGGCCGTGAATTAAACGATTTTATCGTTAAACACCCCTTTCCGATTAGAGCAGTAAGCCAAACTGCTCCTACATTCTACCACCATAATGGTAGTCGTCCCGATATAATCGACTTCTTCCTTTTAAACAGAATCGAGCACAATATCGACATTTGGTCGATTTCCGAGCTAGACTCTGATCACAACCCAGTTTTCCTGGATATTTGTGCTGATCTAGCAAAACATCGCCGCACAGTTACTAATACTAACTGGCGAAATTTCCACAACAATGTGCTCGATTCGCTCGCTAAAATTCCCAAAACCGGGAATATAGAGCAAATAAATGAGGGAATTAATTTCCTCACCCACACTATTCAAACTGCTCTTTCCGGCGCTTCTAAAACTCGAGTTGTGTCGGAAAAAAGTAGTTATCTCCCCCCTGAAATACGCGAAAAAATTCGCGAAAAAAATCGCACACGGCGATTATGGCAGCGAACAGGCTGCCCCGTCACCAAAACCCGCCTTAATCGTTTTCGAAACGAAATAAAGGAAGAAGTCCGCGCTTTTCGAAGCGCACAATGGGCTCGTTTAACAGACGAAGCCTCACAACACCGCCCCCATCTCTGGAAACTTACAAAAAAGTTTTCAAAAACGCGAACGACCGTCCCGGTTATTCACGGCCGCAGCGGACTTGCTTTCCTTTCGGAGGACAAGGCCGATGCGTTCGCGGAAAGCCTAGAACGACAGTTCGCCCCGAATCCGCTTACAACAAGCGACGAACTCCTCGACGAAGTCGAGGAAACAATCGAGCGTCTTGAACGCCCGCTCCCCCTTTTCCCTAAATTCACATCTCCACGCGAGATTAGTGAATTTATCAGAATGGCGCCCAACAAAAAAGCGCCCGGCCACGACAATTTAAGCTACACTTGCTTAAAAAATCTCCCTCCAAAAGCAATAGTTTTCCTGTGCAATATCTTTAACACCTGCCTTAAAACAGGTTATTTTCCGGTCGCATGGAAACATGCGACAGTCATTTTAATCCCCAAACCAGGCAAAGATCTGAAATATCCTCAGAACCACAGGCCGATATCTCTCCTCTGCACACTCGGAAAACTATTCGAGAAAATAATTCACGCCCGCCTCAGTGAGTGGACAAATGACCACCACGTTATTCCAAGCCACCAACTCGGCTTTGTCAAAGGCATGTCCTCCACCCACCAACTGACCCGGACCACTGATTTTATAATCACTGGTTTCGATCGTGGTCAATCCACTCTGGCCGTATTTCTCGATATTGCGAAAGCATTCGATCGAGTATGGCACGAAGGACTGGTATACAAGCTCGCCTCCCTAAATTACCCCCATTATTTAATAATGCTGATTAAAAATTTTATCAGCAATCGCACGTTCTCTGTCCGCTACGATTCCTCCACTTCTACACCTCGCAAAATGACTGCGGGTGTACCACAAGGTTCCGTGTTGTCCCCTTTGCTCTATAATATATTTGTTTACGACCTCCCTGTCGTTACAAATGTATTAACAGCGCAATTCGCGGATGACACGGCCTTTCTGTATAGAGGTAAATATTTACCATTTATGACGGCCAAACTCCAAACAGCCCTCGATAAATTCGAGGAATGGGCCAACGAATGGCAACTCTGTGTTAATCCAGAGAAAAGCCAAGCTATCCTTTTTACGAAAGGTAGAAATAACCCCACAAAAGATCTCTGTTTAAGAGATATCCCCATACCATGGGTAAACCAAGTGAAATACCTTGGTTTACAAATGGATCGCAGACTTACGTGGAGCTCACACGTAACTTCTGCTATACAAAAAGCCAATGCAGCATTTGCAAGGCTAAAACCCCTTCTCGTTAATCGTAGCACACTACTTTTATCTTGCAAGGTGCTCCTCTACAAGGCAATGATACGATCAAAAATGACGTATGGTTGTCCTGCTTGGAGGAGCCTCTCCCACACGCAATTGCGCAGGCTGGAAACCACACAGAGTAAGATGATCAGACGAATCGTCCGTGCTCCGTGGTTTGTCAGCAATGCTCAATTGCGATCCGATCTCAAGCTGCCGAGTGTGCAAGAGCACATCCGTCTATTGGCAAAAGCCCACTTCTCCAAGTTCGAGGTAACGATCCTCCACGATCACGTTGAACTCTCCACACGGAGAGGAACCAAACGTCCCCACGAGGTTATTTAACCTCACCATTCTCGTTCCTTAAACAGGAAATAAACCTCTAGCCACTCCCTTTTATTTTACTATGATTACCACTAGGTAATCGAGCCGGCTATCATGCCCATCTCCAACGTCTGTAACCCTCCATTTCTATAAAGCCGAATAGAATTTATTTATTCTCTAGGTTTACGGGGTTTTTTAGTCAGTAAAAGTCTGACATACCCTATCATAATCCTTTCAATTTATTGGAGGGATTATGGAAGGGATGCTATGAGCATTTTTTATTTCCCCGCTCCCCAAAAAAAAAAAAAAAAAAAAAAAAAAAAACGAAATTCGTCCATTCGCTCGTCGCATACGTACCCGTACGTACGTGTGTCTATCGTCACGTGTTCTCGCAACAACAACAACAACAACAACAACAACAATGTCAGGACGTGGAAAGGGTGGAAAAGTCAAGGGAAAGGCAAAGTCCCGTTCGAACCGTGCAGGACTTCAATTTCCCGTCGGCCGTATCCACAGGCTGCTCAGGAAGGGAAACTACGCTGAACGCGTAGGTGCCGGTGCTCCCGTGTACTTGGCCGCGGTGATGGAATACCTCGCCGCCGAAGTTTTGGAGTTGGCCGGTAACGCCGCCAGGGATAACAAGAAGACCCGTATCATTCCCCGTCACTTACAATTGGCAATCAGGAACGACGAAGAGTTAAACAAATTACTTTCCGGCGTTACCATCGCCCAGGGTGGTGTTTTGCCCAACATTCAGGCGGTGCTCCTCCCGAAAAAGACCGAAAAGAAACCTTAAGAAAATTAAAGGTTTTCTTTTTTCGTCGTCCACGACGTCTATGCAGCGGAAAGAAATCCAAACGGCCCTTCTCAGGGCCACAATTTCTCTTTTCTGAACTCTTTATTCATTTCACACATTATTTTTATTATTATTATTATTTTAAAAAAAATAATAAAAATCCATGCCATTTATAGTAAATAAATCAATTTTATTATTTTCATTGAAACAAAATATATATAATATTATATATGTTCGTTCCGTCGATTTTTTTTTTCTTAATGAATTATTTATGATGAAAAAAAAAAAAAAAAAATCATATGTATATATACGTTTTTTTTTTTTTTTTTTTTTTAAGTCGCACAAATTAAAAAAATATATATAAATTTTATGAATTTTCAATTCACCATCAATTTTACAGATTTCAATGATTTATTTTGCCTAACTCTTTCTCCTTAAATAATATATATATATTTAATCTTAACTGAATATTTTTTTTTTTTTTTTAATTCAGTTTGAAAGGAGTATCTATGATTGGCGTTGTGGTTCTGAAAAGAACCGATATGGGAAATTTTCGACAAACACATTTTTTTTTTTTTTGTGTTGCGAGTCGATTTTTTTTTTTTAACCACCGAACCCGTAAAGAGTACGGCCTTGCCTTTTGAGGGCGTAAACGACGTCCATGGCAGTCACGGTCTTACGCTTGGCGTGTTCCGTGTACGTGACGGCGTCGCGGATGACGTTCTCGAGGAAAACCTTCAGCACGCCGCGGGTTTCTTCGTAGATGAGTCCGGAGATACGTTTCACACCACCACGACGGGCCAGACGTCTAATAGCGGGTTTCGTGATGCCCTGGATGTTGTCACGCAACACTTTACGATGACGCTTGGCACCCCCCTTGCCGAGACCCTTACCTCCTTTTCCTCTGCCGGTCATTTTCGAAAGAGACGCTGCTGTCGTACTGACTGAAAACACTGAACAAAATTT
This sequence comes from Philonthus spinipes, assembly GCA_963082785.1. NCBI lineage: Eukaryota > Metazoa > Arthropoda > Insecta > Coleoptera > Staphylinidae > Philonthus > Philonthus spinipes. The sequence goes on along the minus strand of OY720323.1, from coordinate 10,014,923 downwards.
TTTGTTCGTTCCGTCCTATATACATGTCTGCGGAATTGCGACATCTGTTGTCGACTTTTTCGAATATCTAGAAATCTAGGTGGCTAGGTGGCGTGTATAAAAGGCGTTCTCGAGGATTGGTGAATTTTATATATCGTTCGTCCGCCGTAACGTAAACTTCGTCGTCCGTCGAAAGAATGGCACGTACCAAGCAGACCGCTCGTAAATCCACCGGAGGCAAAGCCCCGCGCAAACAGCTCGCTACGAAGGCCGCCCGTAAAAGCGCACCGGCCACCGGAGGCGTAAAGAAGCCGCATCGTTACAGGCCCGGCACCGTGGCCCTCCGTGAAATCCGTCGTTACCAAAAGAGCACGGAACTTCTCATCCGCAAACTGCCCTTCCAGAGGCTCGTCCGTGAAATCGCCCAGGACTTCAAGACCGACTTGCGTTTCCAAAGTTCCGCCGTCATGGCCCTGCAAGAAGCCAGCGAGGCTTACCTGGTCGGCCTGTTCGAAGACACCAACTTGTGCGCCATCCACGCGAAACGCGTCACCATCATGCCGAAAGACATTCAACTGGCGAGGCGTATCCGTGGCGAACGTGCCTAATTATTTATTATCGGCATTTATTATTGTTCGATAATATTTAATATTTACAAATTTGATCGGTTCTTTTCAGAACCACAAAATCATCTTAAAGAGAAACATTTTCTTTTTCAAAACAACAAATTAGAACGTATTACGGAGAAATTAAGTTCAGTAGTTTTTTTTTTTTTTTTTTCGACGATGTATTGATTATTTAAAAATTATATAATTTTTTTTTTTTTTCGAAAATTAAATTACTTATTATTTTGCCTGAAAAGAAATAAATCCCGGCGGTAAAATAATTATTTTATTATATTATGCCGAGAGGGGGCGGCAGGCATAATATAAACAATTATTTATTACTTTTCCCTGAAAAGAAATACCAACCGGAAAATCCAGACGGTAAAATAATTATTTTATTACATTATGCTGAGAGGGGCATAATAATATTGTAAAAAATTATATAGTTTTTTTTTTTTTCAGTCATGAAACGTATAGGTTTTTCTTTGAATTGTTTTTGTGGCCCTCAGAAGGGCCATTTTCGGGCGTACGTACGCCGCAACTTCTTCGTCGTCGTCGGTGGATGAATAAAAGAAATTGTTAATTTCGATTACTTTTTTTTGGGTGACGCTGCCGCTTTCTTGGCTACAGTTTTGGGGGCGGCCTTCGCCCTTTTCGGCTTGGGAGCTTTCGGCTTCTTGGCGGCTCCTCCCTTGGTCGCTTTTTTCGCCTTCGACGGCGATGCCGCCTTTGCTTTGGATTTTGCCGCCGCGGCGGTTTTCTTCTCTGCGGCCGTCACTTTTTTTCCCTTGGTTCCCGCCGCCGGTGATTTTTTATCGTCCGCCGACGCCTTAGCCCTGGCACCGCCGGCCTTTGTTGTCTTGGCGGGACTCTTCGCTGCTGCTGTCGTCTTGGCTTTGGCGGCGGCGGCGGCTTTCTTGGTGGCGGCCGCCTTGGCTTTCGTTTCGGCACCGCCGCCGGCAGCTTTGCCGGTGGACGAAGTGGAAGCGAGTTTGAACGATCCGGATGCTCCCTTGCCTTTTGTTTGTACGAGAATGGAATTCTGCACGGCCGACTTTAAGTACTTCTTAATGAACGGAGACATCCTTTCGGCGTCGACTTTGTAGTTGGCGGCGACGTATTTTTTAATCGCCTGCAGGGACGATCCTCCGCGCTCCTTCAAGCTCTTGATCGCGTTGCAAACCATCTCGGAGGTGGGCGGATGGGACGGCTTCGCTTTGGGGTTCTTCGCTTTTTTCGGCGACGCCGCTGTTTTTTTCGGAGACGATGCCGCCTTCGTCGCCGTCGCGGCGGCCGATGCGGGTGAGGTGGCTTCAACCGGTGCTGCTACGTCGGCCATTTCTCTAGTAGTGGTATTTGTTGTTGTTGTAATAAAAACAAACAATCGTCGGTGCGTAAATAAAATACGGCTGCTGCTGTTTGCACTCTGGTAACGAATGTGGTAGTTTGAAAATGTAACTAGAAATTCCGTGAGACTAGGTCTCGATGAAATACCCCGGCGGACGGTTGCATAAATGATACAAAAAATTTCGTTCGAATTTTCGTCCATTTCCAAACAGGCATCGTGTCAGATTCGAAGCCTTCTTCGGCGAGTCCTGGGGCCCGGGGAAAGTCTCAACGGTCTCCAGAATTGGCAAAGGGCACGTAGAATATTTGCGCTAGGCCGTCATGCAGTGACGGTGACGGTTGTCGTACGTCGAGCGCGGAAATCGGCGTTCGAAGTGGAGGTCTCGCATCGACGGCACGGGCGCCCCGCCAAGATAAAACATCGACAGGGATGCCTGTGGAGGGAATATCGGCATTCGATTGCGAGAGAGGGTCGCTGAAGGTTCGATGAAGACGTCCGTGCCCCTTTGCGCGACTTCCATGGCACGGAGAGAACGGTGGAGCTCTTAAAAGTGGGCCCTCCTTCTGTCCGCGATGTTCGTTCGCCCGTCGATAGGTCGGTCGGTTGTCGGTGGGAATTAATGTGGTCTTGTCGTCGTCTTTTCCAATGATTTTTTATTTAAACACTCAACATATTTTTGGTCTATTTGCAATAATTATTAAATACTCGAAGGGAATACCGATTAAATCTCTAGAAAATCCATTAGCGATTTGTACAGTTTTAAACGGACACACACGTTGTTGTTGGACGACGACGTGTGTGTTCGTTGAAAAAAAAAAAAAACTTTAGTGACAATTTTAACACAAATCGACGTTATCGTTTTTTTTTTAATTTTTTTTTTTTTAACACATTTAAACTTGTAAGAATACGAGTTTTTATTAAAATTTTATATAAAGAATCCTTTCATTATATTCACTGTAAAGATTAAGACGTGTCTACCCTTAAGAACAGTTTTTAAAAGATAGGGAGAAAACGAAATTCGTCTGTACTTTCCTAATTGTCCGGAAAAACCCAGCGAGCGATTCGTCTGTACTTTCCTAATTGTCCGGAAAAACCCAGCGAGCGGTTCGTCTGTACTTTCCTAATTGTCCGGAAAAACCCAGCGAGCGGTTCGCCTGTACTTTCCTAATTGTCCGGAAAAACCCAGCGTGCGAGGGGGCCAGACAGCTCAGTTCAGTTCAGTCGGTCGGCCGGCATGCTGAGCGAGCGAGCGGGCGCGTGCGGTTCATTTCTATTTTTTATTTCATTCAAGTGTTCATTATAATGGTTTATTAAAAGAAATATATATATATATATATATATATAAATATTCCTGACGCGGATCGTCATTATTTTTTTTTTAACGAAATTTTTTTTCTAATTTACGCCCGTTTTTTTGAATGAATAATATTTAAAAAAAGTATATCACAATAGTTTGTTTATTTAATATCGGGCAACGGCCATACCACGTTGAAAATACCAGTTCTCGTCCGATCACTGAAGTCAAGCAACGTCGGGCGCGGTCAGTACTTGGATGGGTGACCGCTTGGGAACACCGCGTGCCGTTGCCTTTTTATGTGATTTTTATATGTTATGCATAAAAATAAAAATGTACGTGAAAATATGTGCGACGGATAGCCGTTTTGTTTTCTAAGGACAACGTATAACATATTATAAGAATTATATTGTTAATTTATTGTATATAAAATTGTCTGCAGAAATAAAGATGTTATTTATATATGTGCGGCGGCGGTCGTGTATTTTTTTTTTTTTTTTTTTTTTTCAACACCTATTTATTACCATTTTATTATTATTATTATTTTTTTTTTTGATATATTGTGAATGAATTGATTTCTTAAAAAAGATATCGTGGTCCTGAAAAGAACCGTTTGTTGTTGGTGGAAAAGACCAAAGTAAATGAAAAAGAATAAATAATATTCAATTCACAATTTACTTTGAGCTCGTGTACTTGGTGACGGCTTTGGTGCCTTCACTGACGGCGTGCTTGGCCAATTCACCGGGCAGGAGGAGACGGACAGCGGTTTGAATTTCCCTGCTGGTGATGGTCGATCTCTTGTTGTAATGGGCGAGGCGAGATGCTTCGGCGGCGATGCGCTCGAAAATGTCGTTCACGAAACTGTTCATGATGCTCATCGCTTTACTGGAGATACCGGTGTCGGGATGTACCTGTTTCAGTACTTTGTAAATGTAGATTGCGTAGCTCTCCTTCCTCCTGCGCTTCTTCTTCTTGTCCCCCTTGGAGATATTTTTTTGGGCCTTGCCCGCTTTTTTCGCTGCTTTACCGCTTGTCTTCGGTGGCATTGTTGTTGTTGACGCGACGGTGTCTGGTGCTGATCTGGTGAAAAATTACGCTTTTTTTTTTTTTTTTTTTTTTTTTTTTTTTTTTTTTCTCCCTGTTTAGTTGGATTCAGCCTTTAGCTATGTCCAACGGGCTTCTGATTATTGCTTGTGGCAATTCCTTCTTAGTGCCTCGTAGGCGGGTTTTTGTGGGCTCTGTTGCCTATTCCAGCGAAGTGCCTATCTCTGCTATTCTTCTGTCTGGGTGGTTTATTAGTCGTGTAATTGCTTCTTTTCTTCTTCTCTCCGCTTTGATTAGGGGGTCTTCAATGTTAAGTTCATCACATATAGCTTTGTTTGGTATAAAGTATGGGGCGCCCATAGCTTTTCTTGCCAAAATATGTTCTGTCGTACACATTCTTTTTTTTGTGTTTATACTGCCTCTGATGGCAACCTCCTGGCCGTACTCCGCTGTTGGTTCCAGGATGGTTCTTAGTATGGTGTATCTGTTCCTGTCAGAGATTTCACTGTTTTCTTTCAGTAGGTTGTGGATTATCCTGGCCCTTTTCTTGGCCAGTCCTCCCCTCCTTCGGACATGTTGATGGAATGATAGCTGTCGATCTAGGGTGACGCCTAGGTACGTAACAGTTTTTCGGAGCGTGATTTTATTCGAGCGATCCAGCCATATGTAATTTTTCTTCGGAATTTTCCTCCCTAATAGCATCGCTTCAGTTTTTCCCTGGTTAATTGCTATTTTCCATTTCTTCGCGTAGCTTGTAATTTTCTTGATGGCCAGTACTGTCTTCTCTTGTGTTGTTTCGAAACATTTCCCGCATACCACTATAGCGGTGTCGTCCGCGAATTGAAACATTTGTGTTCCCTTTGGGAGAGTCACTTTAGGTAGATCCGCTACATAAAGATTAAATAGGATCGGGGAGATGGGTGATCCTTGTGGGAGGCCTTCCATTGCTCTTCTAGTGTTTGATGTGATGTTGTTCATTTTCACTTGAAATTGTCTGTTCTTCAGCCAGCTGTCTATGGTCCGCGTGAGTCTAACGGGGAATTGCAACTTATGCAGCTTATGGAGCAGCCCTTCTCTCCATACCTTGTCGTACGCCTTTTCTATGTCCAACAGTGTCACTATTGTGGTCGTCCTTGGCTTTTCCCTCTTACGTATGGCAAGGTCCGCTAATCTGTAGGCCTGTTGAATGGCTGCTAGTCCTCTTTGGAAACCAAACTGGTTGTTTGGTATCAGGTTTTCGTTGTTCGTGAATTCTTCAATTTCCTCTTTGATGATTACTTCCGCAACTTTGGCCAAGCTCGAAATGAGGGATATTGGTCTTCTGTTCTGGATTTCTGCAGGGTCCTTGCCTTGTTTTGGGATCATCACGATTGCTGCCGTTTTCCATATATCGGGGTAAACTGCTTGATTTCTAATTCCATTGATAATCTTCGTTAGCCTCTTCACTGCCTCAGGGCCCATAAGATGCAGGGCTTTATTAGGTATCGCATCTATTCCCGGTGCTTTGGTTATAGACAGCTTCTTAATGATTTCTTCCACTTTTTCCTCCGTTATTTGGGGGGGATCGGGAAAAACTGCCTTCCTAATTGCTTTTAGTGATTTCTTGACGGCTGTTATGATTCTCGGTTCGCTCTCTGCCCTGTTACTGAATTGTTCTTCCAGTACTTCCGCTATCGCTTCCGCTTTTTCTTTGTCCTCAAACAGCGTCCTCCCCTGATGGTGTACGGGTGCATTGGGATCGCTCCTTCTTCCGCAGTGTTTTAGCAGCTTCCAGAATTTCTTTTTACTCTCATTCGCCTCCCTGATCCGTTTCTGCCATGTGTCCTCTTTGATCTTCTGGAGCATCTCTTTTACCTCCCGTTGCATTTCTCTGTATTTTGTTTTATCCGATAGGTCCCTGTACTTCACCCAGCGCTTCTTCATTCTGTTTTTCTCCTTCACTAGCTCTTTTTGTTCGTGATTCAGACCCAGCCGGTTACTGAGGGAACAGTGTGTGTAACTGTCTTCCAGCGCCTCTTGCAGGTCCTTTACTAACCGGGAGGCTTCTTCTTCTAGCTCTTCTTGGTTGTCGATGGATCTGGCTGGTGATATGTTGATGCATTTCCTCCTAAATCTTTCCCAGTTTATTTTCGGCGGGTATGTTCTCGCAGTGTTACTGCTTCCCCATTCAGCTGTCACCGGGAAGTGGTCCGAGCTAAGTGCAAATCTGGTCTGTACCTGTGTCAGCTGTATTGATCCGGTTTTTATAAATATGTCGATCACGTCTCCTCGTCTATATATGGTGTTGGGAATTGATGTGGCATCTTCCGGCCCATATACCCTTATTCCTTCATACTTGTTTGCAAACGACCTTAGTGCTTTACCCGCCCTATTTTGGGATCTGCTGCCCCAGGTTTCACTTTTGGCGTTTAGATCGCCTCCCACGACAGTATTTTGTAGCTTGGTTATCTCCATGATGTCTTCTTCACTCAGCTCGTTGTTCGGGCTCTTATACACCGCGATGAATCTTCTTCTTGTATTTTGGAGTGAGGTCTCTATTCCTACCGCTTCGATACTGTTGCAGTTTAGCTGTAGATTCGTGCAACTGAGTCTTCTTCTTATGTAGATCGCCACACCTCCTCTTGCTCCATTTGTTCTGTCGTTTCTTATAACCTGGAAACCTGGTATTTGAACCTGGCTTCCTTTTTTAAAGTGCGTTTCAGAGATCATAGCAACCGTGATGTCCAGTTCTTCTAAGAGGATTTTGAGCTCTTCCTTTTTTCCTTCAAGTCCATTCGCGTTCCACGTGAGGATCTTTATCGGTGTTCTGCACTCTTTATTTTCGAATGGCCTGTATTTGTGGGGCCATCATTTGGCTCATCATTTCAGCAACTACTTTCCTTATAAGTTCTATTAGCTTACCGTCTGGTACTTCTGGCTCCCTGGTCTTTTCCGCATATGAGATTCCTTCCTGCGTCTCACTGTTTCTGATTTTGTCGTCCCTTTCTTGTAGCTTTCTTTGCTCAACATTTTTGGGGTGGTGTTTACATCTGATTGAGTACGCCGCATGATTCTCTCCACAGTTGATGCATTTCCTGGCATGGTCTTCCTTGTTGGGACATGAGTACGTTGCATGTGCTCCAGCACAGAATGTACAAACACATGGTGCTGTGCATCTGTACTGGACATGCCCGAACTGCTGACATTTATAACACTGTTGAGCTACGGTGGCTCTCCTCTTAGGTTCTATCTTTACCTTGTGTTTCAGCACATCGCCAATCCTGAATATCTCTTTAGAAACCTCGCTTTTTTCAAGGCTGACAGCCACCAGTGGGTATGTTTGTGTGCCTCTCTTCATCCTGGCTACCCTAATAACTCGGAAGCCTTGTTCGTACAGGTCCTTGCTTATCTCTTCACACGAGAATTCCAGCGGAATCCCTTTTATAACCACTCGCAGTTCCTTTTCTTCCGCTAGTTGGAAATAATGATGTGGTATATCCGCTTCTTTTAATATTGATAGAATTTTCTTATAGTCTTCTGTGTTTTTTGAAAATATCTTCACCTCATTCCCTCTGGCTACAAACTGGTTTATTTCAATCTGGTTTTTCTCCAGAGCTTCTTTAACCGTCCTTACGTGCGTGGTGCTAGCGAGTACAATGGGAGGTGGTCTAACTTTTTTGTTTTCTCGGTTATCCTGTTGGCTTTCTGGATTGCCTTTTTTTGGGGTATTCACAATTGGGATGATTAGCCCACTTTCGTTTTCTCTGTACTTGCTTTCTGATGTGGGATTATTTACCTTTTTTACATCCCCCCTCGGCTTCTTGGCAATGTTTGTGGGGCTTGGTGATTCAGCTGGTGGGGCTTGTTCCTCATTTATAGTTGTAAGCTCTCTTTGAGTGGCTCTGTGTGGTCTCCTTTCCTTCCTCTTTTTATTATTTGGTGTCTGGAACGAGTCTTCTTCCAGTTCGAGAAGTTGATTTTGCATCGCCTCTAATTTTTCTTTCACTGCAAGGAACACTTTTTCCTGTGCAGTTAAGGCAATCTTAAGTTGTTCAATCTGCTGCTTTTTTATCATTTTTCTCAGTTCGGGGTGATTTTCCCTGGGTAATTCATTTGTGTTGCTTTTATCTTCTTCCTTTTTGGTTTTTGGCTTCTCTATCTCCTCGAGCGCCGCGAACCTGTTTTGGGTTGTGGGACTCGCCATGTGTCCCGCTTCCCCCATCTTCACTGTGACGCGGTCACCCACCCAACATCTGGCCCGTGGGAGCGGTGCTGCACTTCACTATTTCACAATCTTTTTATTTTTCCACTGTGCTATTCACACTGCTTCTTAATAGATAACACTCTCGCGTACACACTTTTTTACGAAACGTCGTCGAAAAAATAAAACGCGGATTAAAATCACGTAGCTGCTCGACGTGTTGTCGCTCCGGCGGTTCAATTTCGACTAAAATTACGCTAAAAATGCCCTGATATATATATAAAACGGTGCGCGGCAGACACCAGAGGCCGCCCATCTAGACCCCACTGAATCGGCTACCGCGATAGGCGCCCCGTAGCGACGGTTGCAGCAACCGCACTCTATAAATAACTAACTTTCCGTTCGAAATTCGTCCATTCGCTCGTCGCATACGTACCCGTACGTACGTGTGTCTATCGTCACGTGTTCTCGCAACAACAACAACAACAACAACAACAACAATGTCAGGACGTGGAAAGGGTGGAAAAGTCAAGGGAAAGGCAAAGTCCCGTTCGAACCGTGCAGGACTTCAATTTCCCGTCGGCCGTATCCACAGGCTGCTCAGGAAGGGAAACTACGCTGAACGCGTAGGTGCCGGTGCTCCCGTGTACTTGGCCGCGGTGATGGAATACCTCGCCGCCGAAGTTTTGGAGTTGGCCGGTAACGCCGCCAGGGATAACAAGAAGACCCGTATCATTCCCCGTCACTTACAATTGGCAATCAGGAACGACGAAGAGTTAAACAAATTACTTTCCGGCGTTACCATCGCCCAGGGTGGTGTTTTGCCCAACATTCAGGCGGTGCTCCTCCCGAAAAAGACCGAAAAGAAACCTTAAGAAAATTAAAGGTTTTCTTTTTTCGTCGTCCACGACGTCTATGCAGCGGAAAGAAATCCAAACGGCCCTTCTCAGGGCCACAATTTCTCTTTTCTGAACTCTTTATTCATTTCACACATTATTTTTATTATTATTATTATTTTAAAAAAAATAATAAAAATCCATGCCATTTATAGTAAATAAATCAATTTTATTATTTTCATTGAAACAAAATATATATAATATTATATATGTTCGTTCCGTCGATTTTTTTTTTCTTAATGAATTATTTATGATGAAAAAAAAAAAAAAAAAATCATATGTATATATACGTTTTTTTTTTTTTTTTTTTTTTTAAGTCGCACAAATTAAAAAAATATATATAAATTTTATGAATTTTCAATTCACCATCAATTTTACAGATTTCAATGATTTATTTTGCCTAACTCTTTCTCCTTAAATAATATATATATATTTAATCTTAACTGAATATTTTTTTTTTTTTTTAATTCAGTTTGAAAGGAGTATCTATGATTGGCGTTGTGGTTCTGAAAAGAACCGATATGGGAAATTTTCGACAAACACATTTTTTTTTTTTTTGTGTTGCGAGTCGATTTTTTTTTTTTAACCACCGAACCCGTAAAGAGTACGGCCTTGCCTTTTGAGGGCGTAAACGACGTCCATGGCAGTCACGGTCTTACGCTTGGCGTGTTCCGTGTACGTGACGGCGTCGCGGATGACGTTCTCGAGGAAAACCTTCAGCACGCCGCGGGTTTCTTCGTAGATGAGTCCGGAGATACGTTTCACACCACCACGACGGGCCAGACGTCTAATAGCGGGTTTCGTGATGCCCTGGATGTTGTCACGCAACACTTTACGATGACGCTTGGCACCCCCCTTGCCGAGACCCTTTCCTCCTTTTCCTCTGCCGGTCATTTTCGAAAGAGACGCTGCTGTCGTACTGACTGAAAACACTGAACAAAATTTTTTGTTCGTTCCGTCCTATATACATGTCTGCGGAATTGCGACATCTGTTGTCGACTTTTTCGAATATCTAGAAATCTAGGTGGCTAGGTGGCGTGTATAAAAGGCGTTCTCGAGGATTGGTGAATTTTATATATCGTTCGTCCGCCGTAACGTAAACTTCGTCGTCCGTCGAAAGAATGGCACGTACCAAGCAGACCGCTCGTAAATCCACCGGAGGCAAAGCCCCGCGCAAACAGCTCGCTACGAAGGCCGCCCGTAAAAGCGCACCGGCCACCGGAGGCGTAAAGAAGCCGCATCGTTACAGGCCCGGCACCGTGGCCCTCCGTGAAATCCGTCGTTACCAAAAGAGCACGGAACTTCTCATCCGCAAACTGCCCTTCCAGAGGCTCGTCCGTGAAATCGCCCAGGACTTCAAGACCGACTTGCGTTTCCAAAGTTCCGCCGTCATGGCCCTGCAAGAAGCCAGCGAGGCTTACCTGGTCGGCCTGTTCGAAGACACCAACTTGTGCGCCATCCACGCGAAACGCGTCACCATCATGCCGAAAGACATTCAACTGGCGAGGCGTATCCGTGGCGAACGTGCCTAATTATTTATTATCGGCATTTATTATTGTTCGATAATATTTAATATTTACAAATTTGATCGGTTCTTTTCAGAACCACAAAATCATCTTAAAGAGAAACATTTTCTTTTTCAAAACAACAAATTAGAACGTATTACGGAGAAATTAAGTTCAGTAGTTTTTTTTTTTTTTTTTTCGACGATGTATTGATTATTTAAAAATTATATAATTTTTTTTTTTTTTCGAAAATTAAATTACTTATTATTTTGCCTGAAAAGAAATAAATCCCGGCGGTAAAATAATTATTTTATTATATTATGCCGAGAGGGGGCGGCAGGCATAATATAAACAATTATTTATTACTTTTCCCTGAAAAGAAATACCAACCGGAAAATCCAGACGGTAAAATAATTATTTTATTACATTATGCTGAGAGGGGCATAATAATATTGTAAAAAATTATATAGTTTTTTTTTTTTTCAGTCATGAAACGTATAGGTTTTTCTTTGAATTGTTTTTGTGGCCCTCAGAAGGGCCATTTTCGGGCGTACGTACGCCGCAACTTCTTCGTCGTCGTCGGTGGATGAATAAAAGAAATTGTTAATTTCGATTACTTTTTTTTGGGTGACGCTGCCGCTTTCTTGGCTACAGTTTTGGGGGCGGCCTTCGCCCTTTTCGGCTTGGGAGCTTTCGGCTTCTTGGCGGCTCCTCCCTTGGTCGCTTTTTTCGCCTTCGACGGCGATGCCGCCTTTGCTTTGGATTTTGCCGCCGCGGCGGTTTTCTTCTCTGCGGCCGTCACTTTTTTTCCCTTGGTTCCCGCCGCCGGTGATTTTTTATCGTCCGCCGACGCCTTAGCCCTGGCACCGCCGGCCTTTGTTGTCTTGGCGGGACTCTTCGCTGCTGCTGTCGTCTTGGCTTTGGCGGCGGCGGCGGCTTTCTTGGTGGCGGCCGCCTTGGCTTTCGTTTCGGCACCGCCGCCGGCAGCTTTGCCGGTGGACGAAGTGGAAGCGAGTTTGAACGATCCGGATGCTCCCTTGCCTTTTGTTTGTACGAGAATGGAATTCTGCACGGCCGACTTTAAGTACTTCTTAATGAACGGAGACATCCTTTCGGCGTCGACTTTGTAGTTGGCGGCGACGTATTTTTTAATCGCCTGCAGGGACGATCCTCCGCGCTCCTTCAAGCTCTTGATCGCGTTGCAAACCATCTCGGAGGTGGGCGGATGGGACGGCTTCGCTTTGGGGTTCTTCGCTTTTTTCGGCGACGCCGCTGTTTTTTTCGGAGACGATGCCGCCTTCGTCGCCGTCGCGGCGGCCGATGCGGGTGAGGTGGCTTCAACCGGTGCTGCTACGTCGGCCATTTCTCTAGTAGTGGTATTTGTTGTTGTTGTAATAAAAACAAACAATCGTCGGTGCGTAAATAAAATACGGCTGCTGCTGTTTGCACTCTGGTAACGAATGTGGTAGTTTGAAAATGTAACTAGAAATTCCGTGAGACTAGGTCTCGATGAAATACCCCGGCGGACGGTTGCATAAATGATACAAAAAATTTCGTTCGAATTTTCGTCCATTTCCAAACAGGCATCGTGTCAGATTCGAAGCCTTCTTCGGCGAGTCCTGGGGCCCGGGGAAAGTCTCAACGGTCTCCAGAATTGGCAAAGGGCACGTAGAATATTTGCGCTAGGCCGTCATGCAGTGACGGTGACGGTTGTCGTACGTCGAGCGCGGAAATCGGCGTTCGAAGTGGAGGTCTCGCATCGACGGCACGGGCGCCCCGCCAAGATAAAACATCGACAGGGATGCCTGTGCTCTTGCTTCCGTGCCCGACGTCTTTTTTATTTTTTACGCCGCCGCCGCCGCTATTTTAATAGTAGTATTTTGCTTATTTAAGCATATTTTCAGCTACCTTTTTCTTCCCCATCCGTTTTTTAGTTAAACTTTTTAGTTTAAATTTTACAGATTTATTTTCACCACCCTCACCGCTGCAAAAACTCTGTTTTTGCACCTGGTGCAGGCGCCTCCGTGGAGAACGTCTCCGTGGCTAGCACGATATTTGACCGTGTTGGCACCGGAAGGCGCGAACGAGGACTTTCTGCGACCTTTTCAGGGGGACCTGCTTAGGTTTCGGAAAGTCAGCACTTCCGCTAGAGCAAGCTGACCGGGGATTCGGCCGTGCTTTCCCCGTAAAAACGGGAAAGTGTGGGAATCGCCGGAAAGGCGGCCGTGAAATCGGCACCGCTCAACGGCGGAAAAGGCCAGGGGGACGTGCTTAACCCTGGCCTCCCTTTTCACTGGGTAACTTAGCCAAAATACGGGCTGAGTTACCTTCCCCGCCATGTCCGCCCCCGCCCCCACGACGACGTCCCCTCAACGTTATTCCGATGAGGATTTTTATAAGCTGCTTGCAGCTTATAAAGACCTCAAAGCGGAATTTGAGGCCTTTAAAAGGCAACATAGCCCCAGCCCTTCTTCGGAAGATAATTCCGCCCCCGCATCGCCCTCGAATGCATCATCTGACGACATGTCAGATGATAACATTTCGTTAAACAACGAAATTCCCCCCACGGTCGCCGAAAAGGCGACCTTCTCTGACCATAATGAGTCAGACAACCCTGATGACGGCTTCCAAGTCGTCCGGAATAAGCGGAAAAACCGCAAATCCACCTCCCCCAAGACGGAGACTAAGCGCTCCCGTACCCAAGCCACGCCAAAATCCCCGGCGGACGGTTGCATAAATGAATGCAACCGCGCCTCCACCATTTCCCCCATTTCTCAGGAAAACATCCTTCCTGAGAATCGCTTCAAAAAAGCGAAAAACCCGAAAAATGGTGGCAAAACCGCCACCACTACCCCCAAAAATGGTGACGAAACCGCCACCACCGCCCCCAAAAAACCCGCCCAACCCAAGAGAGCGCCAGCTCTCAAAACTTTTGAGATTGGCAAGGCCAATAAGCCCGTTATCGATGATATCGATAACCTAAATACTGACATTTATGTCAGTAAGCCGCCCCCTGTGAATATCACAAACAAAAGTTTGTGGTATAAACTATCCACAGAGCTTAATAAAAGACGTATCACCGTCTTAAGAGCCCGCCCCACGGCAGATCACATAAGTATTTATGTGCAGACCGCCGATAACTATCGGAACTTAATTAAATATCTAAAAGAAGTCAAAATCGACTTCTTTACTTATGCTCTTAACGAAGAGAAGACCCTGAAAGTCTGTGTTCGTAAAATCGACACAGCAATCCCCGACGAGGAAGTCGTAGAGGCCCTTAAAGCCACCGGCTTACCTCTTATTCGAGCCCGCCGAATGGGTTCGCAAAAGCGCCCCTACCCCATGTTCCAGGTTATCCTGGAAAACACCCCTGAGGGACGAGAGATTTTCAATCTCGAATACCTCAAACACTCACGAGTGTTAGTAGAGGCATTAAAGCCCTCTAAACGCACGAGACAGTGCACAAACTGTCTCAATTTCGGCCACACAGCAGAACGCTGTAACGTCACCCCCCGTTGCATTAAATGCAACGAAAATCATCACACGAGTGATTGCACTCGTGTAATAGCCCCCAACAATCCAGCAATCTGCTGCAATTGCGGCGGAAACCACACCGCAAACTATCGCGGTTGCCCAAAATACCCAAAAAAGGCTCGCACTTACGCGCAAGCCACGTCCCCGCAAATGCCTGCTAATCAGCAGGCACAACCCCAACAAATCACAAACAACCCGTTATCAGGCGTAAAACAAATCGTTGATACGCTATCTAAATCCCTTATGTTGATGTTAAATCAACTCCAACAACTTACACCCGCCCTTAACAATTTAAATTAATTGTTATAAATGGCTAATCTAAAAGAGGTTCTCCCCTGGTGCAGAATTTGCACCATTAATATCAACGGTCTACGAGCCCGTTTCCACGAACTTGGAGAGTTTTTACTCGATCATAAGATTGATGTTTTACTTTTAAGTGAAACAAAAATCTCACATACTCGTGGCCTGTTTATAAACGGGTACCGACTGTATTCCACCCACAGCCCTACAACACAAGGCACTGCTATTTACGTGCGTGATAGCATTGACCACACTGTCATCCCAAATCCAGATTCAACGAATCTGGAATCAACCTCGATAATCATCCGCCTTAAAGGCAAACAAGTTAGGGTAACGAGCCTATACCAGTCTCCTTCAAAACCCTTTTTAATCGACGATTACATAAACATCTTTCCCGCAGATGTGCCCACTGTAATCGGAGGCGACTTTAATGCCAAGCATCCATGCTGGCATAGCCGCCTCACAAACAAACGAGGCCGTGAATTAAACGATTTTATCGTTAAACACCCCTTTCCGATTAGAGCAGTAAGCCAAACTGCTCCTACATTCTACCACCATAATGGTAGTCGTCCCGATATAATCGACTTCTTCCTTTTAAACAGAATCGAGCACAATATCGACATTTGGTCGATTTCCGAGCTAGACTCTGATCACAACCCAGTTTTCCTGGATATTTGTGCTGATCTAGCAAAACATCGCCGCACAGTTACTAACACAAACTGGCGAAATTTCCACAATAATGTGCTCGATTCGCTCGCTAAAATTCCCAAAACCGGGAATATAGAGCAAATAAATGAGGGAATTAATTTCCTCACCCACACTATTCAAACTGCTCTTTCCGGCGCTTCTAAAACTCGAGTTGTGTCGGAAAAAAGTAGTTATCTCCCCCCTGAAATACGCGAAAAAATTCGCGAAAAAAATCGCACACGGCGATTATGGCAGCGAACAGGCTGCCCCGTCACCAAAACCCGCCTTAATCGTTTTCGAAACGAAATAAAGGAAGAAGTCCGCGCTTTTCGAAGCGCACAATGGGCTCGTTTAACAGACGAAGCCTCACAACACCGCCCCCATCTCTGGAAACTTACAAAAAAGTTTTCAAAAACGCGAACGACCGTCCCGGTTATTCACGGCCGCAACGGACTTGCTTTCCTTTCGGAGGACAAGGCCGATGCGTTCGCGGAAAGCCTAGAACGACAGTTCGCCCCGAATCCGCTTACAACAAGCGACGAACTCCTCGACGAAGTCGAGGAAACAATCGAGCGTCTTGAACGCCCGCTCCCCCTTTTCCCTAAATTCACATCTCCACGCGAGATTAGTGAATTTATCAGAATGGCGCCCAACAAAAAAGCGCCCGGCCACGACAATTTAAGCTACACTTGCTTAAAAAATCTCCCTCCAAAAGCAATAGTTTTCCTGTGCAATATCTTTAACACCTGCCTTAAAACAGGTTATTTTCCGGTCGCATGGAAACATGCGACAGTCATTTTAATCCCCAAACCAGGCAAAGATCTGAAATATCCTCAGAACCACAGGCCGATATCTCTCCTCTGCACACTCGGAAAACTATTCGAGAAAATAATTCACGCCCGCCTCAGTGAGTGGACAAACGACCACCACGTTATCCCAAGCCACCAACTCGGCTTTGTCAAAGGCATGTCCTCCACCCACCAACTGACCCGGACCACTGATTTTATAATCACTGGTTTCGATCGTGGTCAATCCACTCTGGCCGTATTTCTCGATATTGCGAAAGCATTCGATCGAGTATGGCACGAAGGACTGGTATACAAGCTCGCCTCCCTAAATTACCCCCATTATTTAATAATGCTGATTAAAAATTTTATCAGCAATCGCACGTTCTCTGTCCGCTACGATACCTCCACTTCTACACCTCGCAAAATGACTGCGGGTGTACCACAAGGTTCCGTGTTGTCCCCCTTGCTCTATAATATATTTGTTTATGACCTCCCTGTCGTTGCAAATGTATTAACGGCGCAATTCGCGGACGACACGGCCTTTCTGTATAGAGGTAAATATTTACCCTTTATGACGGCCAAACTCCAAACAGCCCTCGATAAATTCGAGGAATGGGCCAACGAATGGCAACTCTGTGTTAATCCAGAGAAAAGCCAAGCTATTCTCTTTACGAAAGGTAGAAATAACCCCACAAAAGATCTCAGTTTAAGAGATATCCCCATACCATGGGTAAACCAAGTGAAATACCTTGGTTTACAAATGGATCGCAGACTTACGTGGAGCTCACACGTAACTTCTGCTATACAAAAAGCCAATGCAGCATTTGCAAGGCTAAAACCCCTTCTCGTTAATCGTAGCACACTACTTTTATCTTGCAAGGTGCTCCTCTACAAGGCAATGATACGATCAAAAATGACGTATGGTTGTCCTGCTTGGAGGAGCCTCTCCCACACACAATTGCGCAGGCTGGAAACCACACAGAGTAAGATGATCAGACGAATCGTCCGTGCTCCGTGGTTTGTCAGCAATGCTCAATTGCGTTCCGATCTCAAGCTGCCGAGTGTGCAAGAGCACATCCGTCTATTGGCAAAAGCCCACTTCTCCAAGTTCGAGGTAACGATCCTCCACGATCACGTTGAACTCTCCACACGGAGAGGAACCAAACGTCCCCACGAGGTTATTTAACCTCATCATTCTCGTTCCTTAAACAGGAAATAAACCTCTAGCCACTCCCTTTTATTTTATTATGATTACCACTAGGTAATCGAGCCGGCTATCATGCCCATCTCCAACGTCTGTAACCCTCCACTTCTATAAAGCCGAATAGAATTTATTTATTCTCTAGGTTTACGGGGTTTTTTAGTCAGTAAAAGTCTGACATACCCTATCATAATCCTTTCAATTTATTGGAGGGATTATGGAAGGGATGCTATGAGCATTTTTTATTTCCCCGCTCCCCAAAAAAAAAAAAAAAAAAAAACTGTGGAGGGAATATCGGCATTCGATTGCGAGAGAGGGTCGCTGAAGGTTCGATGAAGACGTCCGTGCCCCTTTGCGCGACTTCCATGGCACGGAGAGAACGGTGGAGCTCTTAAAAGTGGGCCCTCCTTCTGTCCGCGATGTTCGTTCGCCCGTCGATAGGTCGGTCGGTTGTCGGTGGGAATTAATGTGGTCTTGTCGTCGTCTTTTCCAATGATTTTTTATTTAAACACTCAACATATTTTTGGTCTATTTGCAATAATTATTAAATACTCGAAGGGAATACCGATTAAATCTCTAGAAAATCCATTAGCGATTTGTACAGTTTTAAACGGACACACACGTTGTTGTTGGACGACGACGTGTGTGTTCGTTGAAAAAAAAAAAAAACTTTAGTGACAATTTTAACACAAATCGACGTTATCGTTTTTTTTTTAATTTTTTTTTTTTTAACACATTTAAACTTGTAAGAATACGAGTTTTTATTAAAATTTTATATAAAGAATCCTTTCATTATATTCACTGTAAAGATTAAGACGTGTCTACCCTTAAGAACAGTTTTTAAAAGATAGGGAGAAAACGAAATTCGTCTGTACTTTCCTAATTGTCCGGAAAAACCCAGCGAGCGATTCGTCTGTACTTTCCTAATTGTCCGGAAAAACCCAGCGAGCGGTTCGTCTGTACTTTCCTAATTGTCCGGAAAAACCCAGCGAGCGGTTCGCCTGTACTTTCCTAATTGTCCGGAAAAACCCAGCGTGCGAGGGGGCCAGACAGCTCAGTTCAGTTCAGTCGGTCGGCCGGCATGCTGAGCGAGCGAGCGGGCGCGTGCGGTTCATTTCTATTTTTTATTTCATTCAAGTGTTCATTATAATGGTTTATTAAAAGAAATATATATATATATATATATATATAAATATTCCTGACGCGGATCGTCATTATTTTTTTTTTAACGAAATTTTTTTTCTAATTTACGCCCGTTTTTTTGAATGAATAATATTTAAAAAAAGTATATCACAATAGTTTGTTTATTTAATATCGGGCAACGGCCATACCACGTTGAAAATACCAGTTCTCGTCCGATCACTGAAGTCAAGCAACGTCGGGCGCGGTCAGTACTTGGATGGGTGACCGCTTGGGAACACCGCGTGCCGTTGCCTTTTTATGTGATTTTTATATGTTATGCATAAAAATAAAAATGTACGTGAAAATATGTGCGACGGATAGCCGTTTTGTTTTCTAAGGACAACGTATAACATATTATAAGAATTATATTGTTAATTTATTGTATATAAAATTGTCTGCAGAAATAAAGATGTTATTTATATATGTGCGGCGGCGGTCGTGTATTTTTTTTTTTTTTTTTTTTTTCAACACCTATTTATTACCATTTTATTATTATTATTATTTTTTTTTTTGATATATTGTGAATGAATTGATTTCTTAAAAAAGATATCGTGGTCCTGAAAAGAACCGTTTGTTGTTGGTGGAAAAGACCAAAGTAAATGAAAAAGAATAAATAATATTCAATTCACAATTTACTTTGAGCTCGTGTACTTGGTGACGGCTTTGGTGCCTTCACTGACGGCGTGCTTGGCCAATTCACCGGGCAGGAGGAGACGGACAGCGGTTTGAATTTCCCTGCTGGTGATGGTCGATCTCTTGTTGTAATGGGCGAGGCGAGATGCTTCGGCGGCGATGCGCTCGAAAATGTCGTTCACGAAACTGTTCATGATGCTCATCGCTTTACTGGAGATACCGGTGTCGGGATGTACCTGTTTCAGTACTTTGTAAATGTAGATTGCGTAGCTCTCCTTCCTCCTGCGCTTCTTCTTCTTGTCCCCCTTGGAGATATTTTTTTGGGCCTTGCCCGCTTTTTTCGCTGCTTTACCGCTTGTCTTCGGTGGCATTGTTGTTGTTGACGCGACGGTGTCTGGTGCTGATCTGGTGAAAAATTACGCTAAAAATGCCCTGATATATATATAAAACGGTGCGCGGCAGACACCAGAGGCCGCCCATCTAGACCCCACTGAATCGGCTACCGCGATAGGCGCCCCGTAGCGACGGTTGCAGCAACCGCACTCTATAAATAACTAACTTTCCGTTCGAAATTCGTCCATTCGCTCGTCGCATACGTACCCGTACGTACGTGTGTCTATCGTCACGTGTTCTCGCAACAACAACAACAACAACAACAACAACAATGTCAGGACGTGGAAAGGGTGGAAAAGTCAAGGGAAAGGCAAAGTCCCGTTCGAACCGTGCAGGACTTCAATTTCCCGTCGGCCGTATCCACAGGCTGCTCAGGAAGGGAAACTACGCTGAACGCGTAGGTGCCGGTGCTCCCGTGTACTTGGCCGCGGTGATGGAATACCTCGCCGCCGAAGTTTTGGAGTTGGCCGGTAACGCCGCCAGGGATAACAAGAAGACCCGTATCATTCCCCGTCACTTACAATTGGCAATCAGGAACGACGAAGAGTTAAACAAATTACTTTCCGGCGTTACCATCGCCCAGGGTGGTGTTTTGCCCAACATTCAGGCGGTGCTCCTCCCGAAAAAGACCGAAAAGAAACCTTAAGAAAATTAAAGGTTTTCTTTTTTCGTCGTCCACGACGTCTATGCAGCGGAAAGAAATCCAAACGGCCCTTCTCAGGGCCACAATTTCTCTTTTCTGAACTCTTTATTCATTTCACACATTATTTTTATTATTATTATTATTTTAAAAAAAATAATAAAAATCCATGCCATTTATAGTAAATAAATCAATTTTATTATTTTCATTGAAACAAAATATATATAATATTATATATGTTCGTTCCGTCGATTTTTTTTTTCTTAATGAATTATTTATGATGAAAAAAAAAAAAAAAAAATCATATGTATATATACGTTTTTTTTTTTTTTTTTTTTTTAAGTCGCACAAATTAAAAAAATATATATAAATTTTATGAATTTTCAATTCACCATCAATTTTACAGATTTCAATGATTTATTTTGCCTAACTCTTTCTCCTTAAATAATATATATATATTTAATCTTAACTGAATATTTTTTTTTTTTTTTTAATTCAGTTTGAAAGGAGTATCTATGATTGGCGTTGTGGTTCTGAAAAGAACCGATATGGGAAATTTTCGACAAACACATTTTTTTTTTTTTTGTGTTGCGAGTCGATTTTTTTTTTTTAACCACCGAACCCGTAAAGAGTACGGCCTTGCCTTTTGAGGGCGTAAACGACGTCCATGGCAGTCACGGTCTTACGCTTGGCGTGTTCCGTGTACGTGACGGCGTCGCGGATGACGTTCTCGAGGAAAACCTTCAGCACGCCGCGGGTTTCTTCGTAGATGAGTCCGGAGATACGTTTCACACCACCACGACGGGCCAGACGTCTAATAGCGGGTTTCGTGATGCCCTGGATGTTGTCACGCAACACTTTACGATGACGCTTGGCACCCCCCTTGCCGAGACCCTTTCCTCCTTTTCCTCTGCCGGTCATTTTCGAAAGAGACGCTGCTGTCGTACTGACTGAAAACACTGAACAAAATTTTTTGTTCGTTCCGTCCTATATACATGTCTGCGGAATTGCGACATCTGTTGTCGACTTTTTCGAATATCTAGAAATCTAGGTGGCTAGGTGGCGTGTATAAAAGGCGTTCTCGAGGATTGGTGAATTTTATATATCGTTCGTCCGCCGTAACGTAAACTTCGTCGTCCGTCGAAAGAATGGCACGTACCAAGCAGACCGCTCGTAAATCCACCGGAGGCAAAGCCCCGCGCAAACAGCTCGCTACGAAGGCCGCCCGTAAAAGCGCACCGGCCACCGGAGGCGTAAAGAAGCCGCATCGTTACAGGCCCGGCACCGTGGCCCTCCGTGAAATCCGTCGTTACCAAAAGAGCACGGAACTTCTCATCCGCAAACTGCCCTTCCAGAGGCTCGTCCGTGAAATCGCCCAGGACTTCAAGACCGACTTGCGTTTCCAAAGTTCCGCCGTCATGGCCCTGCAAGAAGCCAGCGAGGCTTACCTGGTCGGCCTGTTCGAAGACACCAACTTGTGCGCCATCCACGCGAAACGCGTCACCATCATGCCGAAAGACATTCAACTGGCGAGGCGTATCCGTGGCGAACGTGCCTAATTATTTATTATCGGCATTTATTATTGTTCGATAATATTTAATATTTACAAATTTGATCGGTTCTTTTCAGAACCACAAAATCATCTTAAAGAGAAACATTTTCTTTTTCAAAACAACAAATTAGAACGTATTACGGAGAAATTAAGTTCAGTAGTTTTTTTTTTTTTTTTTTCGACGATGTATTGATTATTTAAAAATTATATAATTTTTTTTTTTTTTCGAAAATTAAATTACTTATTATTTTGCCTGAAAAGAAATAAATCCCGGCGGTAAAATAATTATTTTATTATATTATGCCGAGAGGGGGCGGCAGGCATAATATAAACAATTATTTATTACTTTTCCCTGAAAAGAAATACCAACCGGAAAATCCAGACGGTAAAATAATTATTTTATTACATTATGCTGAGAGGGGCATAATAATATTGTAAAAAATTATATAGTTTTTTTTTTTTTCAGTCATGAAACGTATAGGTTTTTCTTTGAATTGTTTTTGTGGCCCTCAGAAGGGCCATTTTCGGGCGTACGTACGCCGCAACTTCTTCGTCGTCGTCGGTGGATGAATAAAAGAAATTGTTAATTTCGATTACTTTTTTTTGGGTGACGCTGCCGCTTTCTTGGCTACAGTTTTGGGGGCGGCCTTCGCCCTTTTCGGCTTGGGAGCTTTCGGCTTCTTGGCGGCTCCTCCCTTGGTCGCTTTTTTCGCCTTCGACGGCGATGCCGCCTTTGCTTTGGATTTTGCCGCCGCGGCGGTTTTCTTCTCTGCGGCCGTCACTTTTTTTCCCTTGGTTCCCGCCGCCGGTGATTTTTTATCGTCCGCCGACGCCTTAGCCCTGGCACCGCCGGCCTTTGTTGTCTTGGCGGGACTCTTCGCTGCTGCTGTCGTCTTGGCTTTGGCGGCGGCGGCGGCTTTCTTGGTGGCGGCCGCCTTGGCTTTCGTTTCGGCACCGCCGCCGGCAGCTTTGCCGGTGGACGAAGTGGAAGCGAGTTTGAACGATCCGGATGCTCCCTTGCCTTTTGTTTGTACGAGAATGGAATTCTGCACGGCCGACTTTAAGTACTTCTTAATGAACGGAGACATCCTTTCGGCGTCGACTTTGTAGTTGGCGGCGACGTATTTTTTAATCGCCTGCAGGGACGATCCTCCGCGCTCCTTCAAGCTCTTGATCGCGTTGCAAACCATCTCGGAGGTGGGCGGATGGGACGGCTTCGCTTTGGGGTTCTTCGCTTTTTTCGGCGACGCCGCTGTTTTTTTCGGAGACGATGCCGCCTTCGTCGCCGTCGCGGCGGCCGATGCGGGTGAGGTGGCTTCAACCGGTGCTGCTACGTCGGCCATTTCTCTAGTAGTGGTATTTGTTGTTGTTGTAATAAAAACAAACAATCGTCGGTGCGTAAATAAAATACGGCTGCTGCTGTTTGCACTCTGGTAACGAATGTGGTAGTTTGAAAATGTAACTAGAAATTCCGTGAGACTAGGTCTCGATGAAATACCCCGGCGGACGGTTGCATAAATGATACAAAAAATTTCGTTCGAATTTTCGTCCATTTCCAAACAGGCATCGTGTCAGATTCGAAGCCTTCTTCGGCGAGTCCTGGGGCCCGGGGAAAGTCTCAACGGTCTCCAGAATTGGCAAAGGGCACGTAGAATATTTGCGCTAGGCCGTCATGCAGTGACGGTGACGGTTGTCGTACGTCGAGCGCGGAAATCGGCGTTCGAAGTGGAGGTCTCGCATCGACGGCACGGGCGCCCCGCCAAGATAAAACATCGACAGGGATGCCTGTGGAGGGAATATCGGCATTCGATTGCGAGAGAGGGTCGCTGAAGGTTCGATGAAGACGTCCGTGCCCCTTTGCGCGACTTCCATGGCACGGAGAGAACGGTGGAGCTCTTAAAAGTGGGCCCTCCTTCTGTCCGCGATGTTCGTTCGCCCGTCGATAGGTCGGTCGGTTGTCGGTGGGAATTAATGTGGTCTTGTCGTCGTCTTTTCCAATGATTTTTTATTTAAACACTCAACATATTTTTGGTCTATTTGCAATAATTATTAAATACTCGAAGGGAATACCGATTAAATCTCTAGAAAATCCATTAGCGATTTGTACAGTTTTAAACGGACACACACGTTGTTGTTGGACGACGACGTGTGTGTTCGTTGAAAAAAAAAAAAAACTTTAGTGACAATTTTAACACAAATCGACGTTATCGTTTTTTTTTTAATTTTTTTTTTTTTAACACATTTAAACTTGTAAGAATACGAGTTTTTATTAAAATTTTATATAAAGAATCCTTTCATTATATTCACTGTAAAGATTAAGACGTGTCTACCCTTAAGAACAGTTTTTAAAAGATAGGGAGAAAACGAAATTCGTCTGTACTTTCCTAATTGTCCGGAAAAACCCAGCGAGCGATTCGTCTGTACTTTCCTAATTGTCCGGAAAAACCCAGCGAGCGGTTCGTCTGTACTTTCCTAATTGTCCGGAAAAACCCAGCGAGCGGTTCGCCTGTACTTTCCTAATTGTCCGGAAAAACCCAGCGTGCGAGGGGGCCAGACAGCTCAGTTCAGTTCAGTCGGTCGGCCGGCATGCTGAGCGAGCGAGCGGGCGCGTGCGGTTCATTTCTATTTTTTATTTCATTCAAGTGTTCATTATAATGGTTTATTAAAAGAAATATATATATATATATATATATATAAATATTCCTGACGCGGATCGTCATTATTTTTTTTTTAACGAAATTTTTTTTCTAATTTACGCCCGTTTTTTTGAATGAATAATATTTAAAAAAAGTATATCACAATAGTTTGTTTATTTAATATCGGGCAACGGCCATACCACGTTGAAAATACCAGTTCTCGTCCGATCACTGAAGTCAAGCAACGTCGGGCGCGGTCAGTACTTGGATGGGTGACCGCTTGGGAACACCGCGTGCCGTTGCCTTTTTATGTGATTTTTATATGTTATGCATAAAAATAAAAATGTACGTGAAAATATGTGCGACGGATAGCCGTTTTGTTTTCTAAGGACAACGTATAACATATTATAAGAATTATATTGTTAATTTATTGTATATAAAATTGTCTGCAGAAATAAAGATGTTATTTATATATGTGCGGCGGCGGTCGTGTATTTTTTTTTTTTTTTTTTTTTTTCAACACCTATTTATTACCATTTTATTATTATTATTATTTTTTTTTTTGATATATTGTGAATGAATTGATTTCTTAAAAAAGATATCGTGGTCCTGAAAAGAACCGTTTGTTGTTGGTGGAAAAGACCAAAGTAAATGAAAAAGAATAAATAATATTCAATTCACAATTTACTTTGAGCTCGTGTACTTGGTGACGGCTTTGGTGCCTTCACTGACGGCGTGCTTGGCCAATTCACCGGGCAGGAGGAGACGGACAGCGGTTTGAATTTCCCTGCTGGTGATGGTCGATCTCTTGTTGTAATGGGCGAGGCGAGATGCTTCGGCGGCGATGCGCTCGAAAATGTCGTTCACGAAACTGTTCATGATGCTCATCGCTTTACTGGAGATACCGGTGTCGGGATGTACCTGTTTCAGTACTTTGTAAATGTAGATTGCGTAGCTCTCCTTCCTCCTGCGCTTCTTCTTCTTGTCCCCCTTGGAGATATTTTTTTGGGCCTTGCCCGCTTTTTTCGCTGCTTTACCGCTTGTCTTCGGTGGCATTGTTGTTGTTGACGCGACGGTGTCTGGTGCTGATCTGGTGAAAAATTACGCTAAAAATGCCCTGATATATATATAAAACGGTGCGCGGCAGACACCAGAGGCCGCCCATCTAGACCCCACTGAATCGGCTACCGCGATAGGCGCCCCGTAGCGACGGTTGCAGCAACCGCACTCTATAAATAACTAACTTTCCGTTCGAAATTCGTCCTCCTGAATCGGAACTCGAGACACAACAGTCTATTTTGTTGTGCTCTTGCTTCCGTGCCCGACGTCTTTTTTATTTTTTACGCCGCCGCCGCCGCTATTTTAATAGTAGTATTTTGCTTATTTAAGCATATTTTCAGCTACCTTTTTCTTCCCCATCCGTTTTTTAGTTAAACTTTTTAGTTTAAATTTTACAGATTTATTTTCACCACCCTCACCGCTGCAAAAACTCTGTTTTTGCACCTGGTGCAGGCGCCTCCGTGGAGAACGTCTCCGTGGCTAGCACGATATTTGACCGTGTTGGCACCGGAAGGCGCGAACGAGGACTTTCTGCGACCTTTTCAGGGGGACCTGCTTAGGTTTCGGAAAGTCAGCACTTCCGCTAGAGCAAGCTGACCGGGGATTCGGCCGTGCTTTCCCCGTAAAAACGGGAAAGTGTGGGAATCGCCGGAAAGGCGGCCGTGAAATCGGCACCGCTCAACGGCGGAAAAGGCCAGGGGGACGTGCTTAACCCTGGCCTCCCTTTTCACTGGGTAACTTAGCCAAAATACGGGCTGAGTTACCTTCCCCGCCATGTCCGCCCCCGCCCCCACGACGACGTCCCCTCAACGTTATTCCGATGAGGATTTTTATAAGCTGCTTGCAGCTTATAAAGACCTCAAAGCGGAATTTGAGGCCTTTAAAAGGCAACATAGCCCCAGCCCCTCTTCGGAAGATAATTCCGCCCCCGCATCGCCCTCGAATGCATCATCTGACGACATGTCAGATGATAACATTTCGTTAAACAACGAAATTCCCCCCACGGCCGCCGAAAAGGCGACCTTCTCTGACCATAATGAGTCAGACAACCCTGATGACGGCTTCCAAGTCGTCCGGAATAAGCGGAAAAACCGCAAATCCACCTCCCCCAAGACGGAGACTAAGCGCTCCCGTACCCAAGCCACGCCAAAATCCCCGGCGGACGGTTGCATAAATGAATGCAACCGCGCCTCCACCATTTCCCCCATTTCTCAGGAAAACATCCTTCCTGAGAATCGCTTCAAAAAAGCGAAAAACCCGAAAAATGGTGGCAAAACCGCCACCACTACCCCCAAAAATGGTGACGAAACCGCCACCACCGCCCCCAAAAAACCCGCCCAACCCAAGAGAGCGCCAGCTCTCAAAACTTTTGAGATTGGCAAGGCCAATAAGCCCGTTATCGATGATATCGATAACCTAAATACTGACATTTATGTCAGTAAGCCGCCCCCTGTGAATATCACAAACAAAAGTT
Organism: Philonthus spinipes; assembly: GCA_963082785.1. Taxonomy (NCBI): domain Eukaryota; kingdom Metazoa; phylum Arthropoda; class Insecta; order Coleoptera; family Staphylinidae; genus Philonthus; species Philonthus spinipes. Next base: position 9,987,993 of record OY720323.1, on the reverse strand, counting down.
TGTGGTATAAACTATCCACAGAGCTTAATAAAAGACGTATCACCGTCTTAAGAGCCCGCCCCACGGCAGATCACATAAGTATTTATGTGCAGACCGCCGATAACTATCGGAACTTAATTAAATATCTAAAAGAAGTCAAAATCGACTTCTTTACTTATGCTCTTAACGAAGAGAAGACCCTGAAAGTCTGTGTTCGTAAAATCGACACAGCAATCCCCGACGAGGAAGTCGTAGAGGCCCTTAAAGCCACCGGCTTACCTCTTATTCGAGCCCGCCGAATGGGTTCGCAAAAGCGCCCCTACCCCATGTTCCAGGTTATCCTGGAAAACACCCCTGAGGGACGAGAGATTTTCAATCTCGAATACCTCAAACACTCACGAGTGTTAGTAGAGGCATTAAAGCCCTCTAAACGCACGAGACAGTGCACAAACTGTCTCAATTTCGGCCACACAGCAGAACGCTGTAACGTCACCCCCCGTTGCATTAAATGCAACGAAAATCATCACACGAGTGATTGCACTCGTGTAATAGCCCCCAACAATCCAGCAATCTGCTGCAATTGCGGCGGAAACCACACCGCAAACTATCGCGGTTGCCCAAAATACCCAAAAAAGGCTCGCACTTACGCGCAAGCCACGTCCCCGCAAATGCCTGCTAATCAGCAGGCACAACCCCAACAAATCACAAACAACCCGTTATCAGGCGTAAAACAAATCGTTGATACGCTATCTAAATCCCTTATGTTGATGTTAAATCAACTCCAACAACTTACACCCGCCCTTAACAATTTAAATTAATTGTTATAAATGGCTAATCTAAAAGAGGTTCTCCCCTGGTGCAGAATTTGCACCATTAATATCAACGGTCTACGAGCCCGTTTCCACGAACTTGGAGAGTTTTTACTCGATCATAAGATTGATGTTTTACTTTTAAGTGAAACAAAAATCTCACATACTCGTGGCCTGTTTATAAACGGGTACCGACTGTATTCCACCCACAGCCCTACAACACAAGGCACTGCTATTTACGTGCGTGATAGCATTGACCACACTGTCATCCCAAATCCAGATTCAACGAATCTGGAATCAACCTCGATAATCATCCGCCTTAAAGGCAAACAAGTTAGGGTAACGAGCCTATACCAGTCTCCTTCAAAACCCTTTTTAATCGACGATTACATAAACATCTTTCCCGCAGATGTGCCCACTGTAATCGGAGGCGACTTTAATGCCAAGCATCCATGCTGGCATAGCCGCCTCACAAACAAACGAGGCCGTGAATTAAACGATTTTATCGTTAAACACCCCTTTCCGATTAGAGCAGTAAGCCAAACTGCTCCCACATTCTACCACCATAATGGTAGTCGTCCCGACATAATCGACTTCTTCCTTTTAAACAGAATCGAGCACAATATCGACATTTGGTCGATTTCCGAGCTAGATTCTGATCACAACCCAGTTTTCCTGGATATTTGTGCTGATCTAGCAAAACATCGCCGCACAGTTACTAACACTAACTGGCGAAATTTCCACAATAATGTGCTCGATTCGCTCGCTAAAATTCCCAAAACCGGGAATATAGAGCAAATAAATGAGGGAATTAATTTCCTCACCCACACTATTCAAACTGCTCTTTCCGGCGCTTCTAAAACTCGAGTTGTGTCGGAAAAAAGTAGTTATCTCCCCCCTGAAATACGCGAAAAAATTCGCGAAAAAAATCGCACACGGCGATTATGGCAGCGAACAGGCTGCCCCGTCACCAAAACCCGCCTTAATCGTTTTCGAAACGAAATAAAGGAAGAAGTCTGCGCTTTTCGAAGCGCACAGTGGGCTCGTCTAACAGACGAAGCCTCACAACACCGCCCCCATCTCTGGAAACTTACAAAAAAGTTTTCAAAAACGCGAACGACCGTCCCGGTTATTCACGGCCGCAACGGACTTGCTTTCCTTTCGGAGGACAAGGCCGATGCGTTCGCGGAAAGCCTAGAACGACAGTTCGCCCCGAATCCGCTTACAACAAGCGACGAACTCCTCGACGAAGTCGAGGAAACAATCGAGCGTCTTGAACGCCCGCTCCCCCTTTTCCCTAAATTCACATCTCCACGCGAGATTAGTGAATTTATCAGAATGGCGCCCAACAAAAAAGCGCCCGGCCACGACAATTTAAGCTACACTTGCTTAAAAAATCTCCCTCCAAAAGCAATAGTTTTCCTGTGCAATATCTTTAACACCTGCCTTAAAACAGGTTATTTTCCGGTCGCATGGAAACATGCGACAGTCATTTTAATCCCCAAACCAGGCAAAGATCTGAAATATCCTCAGAACCACAGGCCGATATCTCTCCTCTGCACACTCGGAAAACTATTCGAGAAAATAATTCACGCCCGCCTCAGTGAGTGGACAAATGACCACCACGTTATTCCAAGCCACCAACTCGGCTTTGTCAAAGGCATGTCCTCCACCCACCAACTGACCCGGACCACTGATTTTATAATCACTGGTTTCGATCGTGGTCAATCCACTCTGGCCGTATTTCTCGATATTGCGAAAGCATTCGATCGAGTATGGCACGAAGGACTGGTATACAAGCTCGCCTCCCTAAATTACCCCCATTATTTAATAATGCTGATTAAAAATTTTATCAGCAATCGCACGTTCTCTGTCCGCTACGATTCCTCCACTTCTACACCTCGCAAAATGACTGCGGGTGTACCACAAGGTTCCGTGTTGTCCCCTTTGCTCTATAATATATTTGTTTACGACCTCCCTGTCGTTACAAATGTATTAACAGCGCAATTCGCGGATGACACGGCCTTTCTGTATAGAGGTAAATATTTACCATTTATGACGGCCAAACTCCAAACAGCCCTCGATAAATTCGAGGAATGGGCCAACGAATGGCAACTCTGTGTTAATCCAGAGAAAAGCCAAGCTATCCTTTTTACGAAAGGTAGAAATAACCCCACAAAAGATCTCTGTTTAAGAGATATCCCCATACCATGGGTAAACCAAGTGAAATACCTTGGTTTACAAATGGATCGCAGACTTACGTGGAGCTCACACGTAACTTCTGCTATACAAAAAGCCAATGCAGCATTTGCAAGGCTAAAACCCCTTCTCGTTAATCGTAGCACACTACTTTTATCTTGCAAGGTGCTCCTCTACAAGGCAATGATACGATCAAAAATGACGTATGGTTGTCCTGCTTGGAGGAGCCTCTCCCACACGCAATTGCGCAGGCTGGAAACCACACAGAGTAAGATGATCAGACGAATCGTCCGTGCTCCGTGGTTTGTCAGCAATGCTCAATTGCGATCCGATCTCAAGCTGCCGAGTGTGCAAGAGCACATCCGTCTATTGGCAAAAGCCCACTTCTCCAAGTTCGAGGTAACGATCCTCCACGATCACGTTGAACTCTCCACACGGAGAGGAACCAAACGTCCCCACGAGGTTATTTAACCTCACCATTCTCGTTCCTTAAACAGGAAATAAACCTCTAGCCACTCCCTTTTATTTTATTATGATTACCACTAGGTAATCGAGCCGGCTATCATGCCCATCTCCAACGTCTGTAACCCTCCACTTCTATAAAGCCGAATAGAATTTATTTATTCTCTAGGTTTACGGGGTTTTTTAGTCAGTAAAAGTCTGACATACCCTATCATAATCCTTTCAATTTATTGGAGGGATTATGGAAGGGATGCTATGAGCATTTTTTTATTTCCCCGCTCCCCAAAAAAAAAAAAAAAAAAAAAAAAAAAAACGAAATTCGTCCATTCGCTCGTCGCATACGTACCCGTACGTACGTGTGTCTATCGTCACGTGTTCTCGCAACAACAACAACAACAACAACAACAACAATGTCAGGACGTGGAAAGGGTGGAAAAGTCAAGGGAAAGGCAAAGTCCCGTTCGAACCGTGCAGGACTTCAATTTCCCGTCGGCCGTATCCACAGGCTGCTCAGGAAGGGAAACTACGCTGAACGCGTAGGTGCCGGTGCTCCCGTGTACTTGGCCGCGGTGATGGAATACCTCGCCGCCGAAGTTTTGGAGTTGGCCGGTAACGCCGCCAGGGATAACAAGAAGACCCGTATCATTCCCCGTCACTTACAATTGGCAATCAGGAACGACGAAGAGTTAAACAAATTACTTTCCGGCGTTACCATCGCCCAGGGTGGTGTTTTGCCCAACATTCAGGCGGTGCTCCTCCCGAAAAAGACCGAAAAGAAACCTTAAGAAAATTAAAGGTTTTCTTTTTTCGTCGTCCACGACGTCTATGCAGCGGAAAGAAATCCAAACGGCCCTTCTCAGGGCCACAATTTCTCTTTTCTGAACTCTTTATTCATTTCACACATTATTTTTATTATTATTATTATTTTAAAAAAAATAATAAAAATCCATGCCATTTATAGTAAATAAATCAATTTTATTATTTTCATTGAAACAAAATATATATAATATTATATATGTTCGTTCCGTCGATTTTTTTTTTCTTAATGAATTATTTATGATGAAAAAAAAAAAAAAAAAATCATATGTATATATACGTTTTTTTTTTTTTTTTTTTTTTAAGTCGCACAAATTAAAAAAATATATATAAATTTTATGAATTTTCAATTCACCATCAATTTTACAGATTTCAATGATTTATTTTGCCTAACTCTTTCTCCTTAAATAATATATATATATTTAATCTTAACTGAATATTTTTTTTTTTTTTTTAATTCAGTTTGAAAGGAGTATCTATGATTGGCGTTGTGGTTCTGAAAAGAACCGATATGGGAAATTTTCGACAAACACATTTTTTTTTTTTTTGTGTTGCGAGTCGATTTTTTTTTTTTAACCACCGAACCCGTAAAGAGTACGGCCTTGCCTTTTGAGGGCGTAAACGACGTCCATGGCAGTCACGGTCTTACGCTTGGCGTGTTCCGTGTACGTGACGGCGTCGCGGATGACGTTCTCGAGGAAAACCTTCAGCACGCCGCGGGTTTCTTCGTAGATGAGTCCGGAGATACGTTTCACACCACCACGACGGGCCAGACGTCTAATAGCGGGTTTCGTGATGCCCTGGATGTTGTCACGCAACACTTTACGATGACGCTTGGCACCCCCCTTGCCGAGACCCTTTCCTCCTTTTCCTCTGCCGGTCATTTTCGAAAGAGACGCTGCTGTCGTACTGACTGAAAACACTGAACAAAATTTTTTGTTCGTTCCGTCCTATATACATGTCTGCGGAATTGCGACATCTGTTGTCGACTTTTTCGAATATCTAGAAATCTAGGTGGCTAGGTGGCGTGTATAAAAGGCGTTCTCGAGGATTGGTGAATTTTATATATCGTTCGTCCGCCGTAACGTAAACTTCGTCGTCCGTCGAAAGAATGGCACGTACCAAGCAGACCGCTCGTAAATCCACCGGAGGCAAAGCCCCGCGCAAACAGCTCGCTACGAAGGCCGCCCGTAAAAGCGCACCGGCCACCGGAGGCGTAAAGAAGCCGCATCGTTACAGGCCCGGCACCGTGGCCCTCCGTGAAATCCGTCGTTACCAAAAGAGCACGGAACTTCTCATCCGCAAACTGCCCTTCCAGAGGCTCGTCCGTGAAATCGCCCAGGACTTCAAGACCGACTTGCGTTTCCAAAGTTCCGCCGTCATGGCCCTGCAAGAAGCCAGCGAGGCTTACCTGGTCGGCCTGTTCGAAGACACCAACTTGTGCGCCATCCACGCGAAACGCGTCACCATCATGCCGAAAGACATTCAACTGGCGAGGCGTATCCGTGGCGAACGTGCCTAATTATTTATTATCGGCATTTATTATTGTTCGATAATATTTAATATTTACAAATTTGATCGGTTCTTTTCAGAACCACAAAATCATCTTAAAGAGAAACATTTTCTTTTTCAAAACAACAAATTAGAACGTATTACGGAGAAATTAAGTTCAGTAGTTTTTTTTTTTTTTTTTTCGACGATGTATTGATTATTTAAAAATTATATAATTTTTTTTTTTTTTCGAAAATTAAATTACTTATTATTTTGCCTGAAAAGAAATAAATCCCGGCGGTAAAATAATTATTTTATTATATTATGCCGAGAGGGGGCGGCAGGCATAATATAAACAATTATTTATTACTTTTCCCTGAAAAGAAATACCAACCGGAAAATCCAGACGGTAAAATAATTATTTTATTACATTATGCTGAGAGGGGCATAATAATATTGTAAAAAATTATATAGTTTTTTTTTTTTTCAGTCATGAAACGTATAGGTTTTTCTTTGAATTGTTTTTGTGGCCCTCAGAAGGGCCATTTTCGGGCGTACGTACGCCGCAACTTCTTCGTCGTCGTCGGTGGATGAATAAAAGAAATTGTTAATTTCGATTACTTTTTTTTGGGTGACGCTGCCGCTTTCTTGGCTACAGTTTTGGGGGCGGCCTTCGCCCTTTTCGGCTTGGGAGCTTTCGGCTTCTTGGCGGCTCCTCCCTTGGTCGCTTTTTTCGCCTTCGACGGCGATGCCGCCTTTGCTTTGGATTTTGCCGCCGCGGCGGTTTTCTTCTCTGCGGCCGTCACTTTTTTTCCCTTGGTTCCCGCCGCCGGTGATTTTTTATCGTCCGCCGACGCCTTAGCCCTGGCACCGCCGGCCTTTGTTGTCTTGGCGGGACTCTTCGCTGCTGCTGTCGTCTTGGCTTTGGCGGCGGCGGCGGCTTTCTTGGTGGCGGCCGCCTTGGCTTTCGTTTCGGCACCGCCGCCGGCAGCTTTGCCGGTGGACGAAGTGGAAGCGAGTTTGAACGATCCGGATGCTCCCTTGCCTTTTGTTTGTACGAGAATGGAATTCTGCACGGCCGACTTTAAGTACTTCTTAATGAACGGAGACATCCTTTCGGCGTCGACTTTGTAGTTGGCGGCGACGTATTTTTTAATCGCCTGCAGGGACGATCCTCCGCGCTCCTTCAAGCTCTTGATCGCGTTGCAAACCATCTCGGAGGTGGGCGGATGGGACGGCTTCGCTTTGGGGTTCTTCGCTTTTTTCGGCGACGCCGCTGTTTTTTTCGGAGACGATGCCGCCTTCGTCGCCGTCGCGGCGGCCGATGCGGGTGAGGTGGCTTCAACCGGTGCTGCTACGTCGGCCATTTCTCTAGTAGTGGTATTTGTTGTTGTTGTAATAAAAACAAACAATCGTCGGTGCGTAAATAAAATACGGCTGCTGCTGTTTGCACTCTGGTAACGAATGTGGTAGTTTGAAAATGTAACTAGAAATTCCGTGAGACTAGGTCTCGATGAAATACCCCGGCGGACGGTTGCATAAATGATACAAAAAATTTCGTTCGAATTTTCGTCCATTTCCAAACAGGCATCGTGTCAGATTCGAAGCCTTCTTCGGCGAGTCCTGGGGCCCGGGGAAAGTCTCAACGGTCTCCAGAATTGGCAAAGGGCACGTAGAATATTTGCGCTAGGCCGTCATGCAGTGACGGTGACGGTTGTCGTACGTCGAGCGCGGAAATCGGCGTTCGAAGTGGAGGTCTCGCATCGACGGCACGGGCGCCCCGCCAAGATAAAACATCGACAGGGATGCCTGTGGAGGGAATATCGGCATTCGATTGCGAGAGAGGGTCGCTGAAGGTTCGATGAAGACGTCCGTGCCCCTTTGCGCGACTTCCATGGCACGGAGAGAACGGTGGAGCTCTTAAAAGTGGGCCCTCCTTCTGTCCGCGATGTTCGTTCGCCCGTCGATAGGTCGGTCGGTTGTCGGTGGGAATTAATGTGGTCTTGTCGTCGTCTTTTCCAATGATTTTTTATTTAAACACTCAACATATTTTTGGTCTATTTGCAATAATTATTAAATACTCGAAGGGAATACCGATTAAATCTCTAGAAAATCCATTAGCGATTTGTACAGTTTTAAACGGACACACACGTTGTTGTTGGACGACGACGTGTGTGTTCGTTGAAAAAAAAAAAAAACTTTAGTGACAATTTTAACACAAATCGACGTTATCGTTTTTTTTTTAATTTTTTTTTTTTTAACACATTTAAACTTGTAAGAATACGAGTTTTTATTAAAATTTTATATAAAGAATCCTTTCATTATATTCACTGTAAAGATTAAGACGTGTCTACCCTTAAGAACAGTTTTTAAAAGATAGGGAGAAAACGAAATTCGTCTGTACTTTCCTAATTGTCCGGAAAAACCCAGCGAGCGATTCGTCTGTACTTTCCTAATTGTCCGGAAAAACCCAGCGAGCGGTTCGTCTGTACTTTCCTAATTGTCCGGAAAAACCCAGCGAGCGGTTCGCCTGTACTTTCCTAATTGTCCGGAAAAACCCAGCGTGCGAGGGGGCCAGACAGCTCAGTTCAGTTCAGTCGGTCGGCCGGCATGCTGAGCGAGCGAGCGGGCGCGTGCGGTTCATTTCTATTTTTTATTTCATTCAAGTGTTCATTATAATGGTTTATTAAAAGAAATATATATATATATATATATATATAAATATTCCTGACGCGGATCGTCATTATTTTTTTTTTAACGAAATTTTTTTTCTAATTTACGCCCGTTTTTTTGAATGAATAATATTTAAAAAAAGTATATCACAATAGTTTGTTTATTTAATATCGGGCAACGGCCATACCACGTTGAAAATACCAGTTCTCGTCCGATCACTGAAGTCAAGCAACGTCGGGCGCGGTCAGTACTTGGATGGGTGACCGCTTGGGAACACCGCGTGCCGTTGCCTTTTTATGTGATTTTTATATGTTATGCATAAAAATAAAAATGTACGTGAAAATATGTGCGACGGATAGCCGTTTTGTTTTCTAAGGACAACGTATAACATATTATAAGAATTATATTGTTAATTTATTGTATATAAAATTGTCTGCAGAAATAAAGATGTTATTTATATATGTGCGGCGGCGGTCGTGTATTTTTTTTTTTTTTTTTTTTTTTCAACACCTATTTATTACCATTTTATTATTATTATTATTTTTTTTTTTGATATATTGTGAATGAATTGATTTCTTAAAAAAGATATCGTGGTCCTGAAAAGAACCGTTTGTTGTTGGTGGAAAAGACCAAAGTAAATGAAAAAGAATAAATAATATTCAATTCACAATTTACTTTGAGCTCGTGTACTTGGTGACGGCTTTGGTGCCTTCACTGACGGCGTGCTTGGCCAATTCACCGGGCAGGAGGAGACGGACAGCGGTTTGAATTTCCCTGCTGGTGATGGTCGATCTCTTGTTGTAATGGGCGAGGCGAGATGCTTCGGCGGCGATGCGCTCGAAAATGTCGTTCACGAAACTGTTCATGATGCTCATCGCTTTACTGGAGATACCGGTGTCGGGATGTACCTGTTTCAGTACTTTGTAAATGTAGATTGCGTAGCTCTCCTTCCTCCTGCGCTTCTTCTTCTTGTCCCCCTTGGAGATATTTTTTTGGGCCTTGCCCGCTTTTTTCGCTGCTTTACCGCTTGTCTTCGGTGGCATTGTTGTTGTTGACGCGACGGTGTCTGGTGCTGATCTGGTGAAAAATTACGCTAATTTTTTTTTTTTTTTTTTTTTGGGAGAGGGGAGATAAAAAATGCTCATAGCATCCCTTCCATAATCCCACCAATAAATTGATCGGATTATGGTAGGGTATGTCAGACTTTTACTGACTAAAAAACCCCTTAAAAGATCGAGCTCATAGTGAGCCCATGCAGTGTGAATATGATAAGTGGAGGATTTAATGGCTTTGTGGTGCGGATTTTAGTTGATTGTCGTTAGACAATCATTTGGTGATGTGGCTGGTTTCGGAAGGCTGTGTTCGAAAACAGACTTAGTCGTCCACTTCTAGTGGGCGCTTTTTGCCTCGCCTAGTGGCGAGGTCGATGTGGTCGTGGAGAATGTTAACATCGAATTTGGAGGAGTTCGCAGTCGCTAGCTGATGGACGAAATCCTGAACACTCGGTGTTCTGGTTTCGTTGCGGAGTTGAACATTGCTGATGTACCACGGAGCCCTTACGATCCTGCGGATCATAACGTTCTGCGTGGCCTCCAGTCTGTTCATTTGTGTTTGCGAAATGTTTATCCACGAGGGGCAACCATAGGTCATTTTTGACCTGATCATCGCCTTGTAGATAAGCACTTTGCTTGGGAGAAGTAGCTCGTTACGAGTTAAAAGAATTGGTTTGAGCTGAGCAAAAGCGCTCTTGGCTTTTTGGATTGCGGAGGTGATGTGGTGATTCCACGATAGTCTGGCATCCATTTGTAAACCAAGGTATTTCACCTGTTTTACCCATGGAATAGGGGTGTCTCTGAAATAGAGATTGTTTTCTGGGATTTGGCGAGTGCGGGTGAAGAAAATCGCCTGGCTTTTTTCGGGATTGATTGAGATGTTCCAATCATTGGTCCATTCCTCGAGATTTTCGAGGGCTTTTTGGATTTTTAGGGTGGCATGTGATAGTTTTTTACCACGATACATGAAGGCCGTGTCATCGGCGTATTGTGCTGTTAATACATTTGGCGTGTTCGGGAGATCGTACACGAAAATATTAAACAGCAAGGGGGAAAGCACGGAGCCTTGTGGCACACCGGCCGTGATATGGCGCGATGTTGATAGGGCATTTTCGTAGCGAGCTTGAAATGTACGTTGGGTGAGGAAATCTTTGATCATTTTGATCAGATAGTTGGGACAGTTGAGTGTCATAAGTTTGTACAGGAGGCCCTCGTGCCATACTCTATCAAAAGCTTTCGCTACATCAAGAAATACGGCCAGAGTACTAAATTTCCTGTCAAATCCAGTGATTATATAATCGCTGGTTCTAATGAGTTGGTGGTTTGTGGAGAAGCTTTTAAGAAAGCCATGTTGTGTATTTGGGATAATTTTGTGGTCAAGCGACCATTCATTTAGGCGGGCATGTATTATTTTTTCAAATAGTTTTCCCATTGTCGGAAGTAGACTGATGGGGCGGTGGTTTTGCGGGTATTTTAGATCTTTACCCGGCTTGGGAATGAGTATAACGGTGGCATGTTTCCACGATTTCGGAAAATAGCCTGTTTTTAGGCAGGCATTGTAGATATTTGTTAGGAAAACTATTATTTTGGGAGGGAGGTGTTTTAAGCAGTTATAGCTTAGATTGTCGTGTCCCGGCGCTTTATTATTAGGCGCTTTTTTGATGAGTTCTTTGAGTTCGGTTGGCGATGTAGGTTTAGGAATAAGGGGCATTGGGCGCTCAAGGCGCTCCATGGCTTCCTCAACTTCATCTAATAATTCTTCGCTAGATGTTAGCGGGTTTGGAGAGAACTGTGATTCGAGGCTCTCCGCGAACGCCTCGGCCTTTTCCTCCGAAAGGAAGGCAAGACCGCTGCGGCCGTGAACAACCGGAACTGTAGTTCTGTGTTTTGTGAATCTCTTAGTGAGTTTCCACAGATGAGGGCGGTGTTGGGAAGCATCGTCGGTTAGACGAATCCATTCAGAGTTTTTATACTCTTTGATTTCTGTTTGGATTTCTTTCTTTAATTTATTAACTGATTGCTTAAGGTCAGGGCCGCGTGTTTGCTGCCATCGTCGCCTGAGGCGGTTTTTTTCGCGTATTTTAACGCGAATAGATAGGGGGATTTTGCTGTTATTTTCGGTTGCGGCTCTGGTTTTTGAGGCGGCCGAAATAGCAGTGTGAATTGAAGTTGTGAGGAAAGTTATTCCCTCATCTATTTGTTCGATATTCCTTGTTTTTGGAATATCGATTATTAGGTTGAGTAATTCGGAACGGAATTTGTTCCAGTTTGTTGTGGTGGTTGTGGGAGTTTTTCGAGTTAACTCAGTGTGGATATCCATAAAAACTGGATTATGGTCTGAGTTTAGCTCTGATGTCGACCAAATGTCGATATTATATTCAATTCTGTTTGTCAGAAAGAAATCCAGTATATCAGGGCGATAGCCCGCTGTACTGTAGAAAGTGGGCGAGGTTTGGCTCACTGCCTGGATGGGAAAAGGGTGCTGTATAATGAAATTATACAAAGCACGTCCTTTTAGATTGGTTAGTCTGCTATTCCAAGCGGAGTGCTTGGCATTAAAATCGCCACCGATAATGGTTGGGACATCTTCCGGAAATAGATTTTTATAATCTTTTTCGATAAAGGGTTTTGAAGGGGATTGGTACAAACTTATGACTTTGATTTTTTCGCCGTTTAAGCGAATCATAATGGCTGTTGTTTCTAGATTTTCCGATTGTAAATCGGGGAGGATAGTGTGGTCGATACCATTACGTACATAAATGGCCGTGCCACGTTTGTCAGGGTTGGGGTTAAAATAGAGTCGGTACCCGTTTATAAACAGGCCACGACGATCTAAACATCGTACTTCATTGATGAGAAGTATGTGGATGTTATGATGCTGCATAAACTCCTCCAATTCGATGATTTGGTTTTTTAAACCATTGATATTAATAGTGCATATTCTGCACTTGGGAATTATAGTGTCAGTTGTATTCGCCATTTTATACAACCGATTTCAGAAGGGACGAGTATTTCTCTAGTTTTTCAACTAGTTCTTTTAATTCTTCAAAAGACGGAGTTTTGTTGTCTTTTGTTTTGGGGGCGATTTTTTCTAATCTTTCGATTAGATTTTCCGTTTTGTTAGGGACGGGGTTTTTATTTTTTACCGCTTGGGCAAAATTGAGTTTCGGAAATTTGGGGCAGCCTCTATAATTGGCTGTGTGTGGGCCGCCGCAATTGCAGCACTTAGGGGGCCCATCAGTGGTTTTGTTACGAGTGCACTGACTCGTATGATGGTTTTCGCCGCATTTGACGCAACGCGCGGTGACGTTGCAGCGGTCAGAAGAGTGGCCAAAGAGCTGGCATTTATGGCATTGGATTGCCTTAGGGGACGAGCGGGCTGTTTCCACTGTGACAGTGGTGTGCTTAAGTTTGCACAAGTTATAAATATCTTGTGCTTCGGGGGTCTTCTCCAGAGTAACGGAGATCATGGGGAATTTCCGCTTTTGGTTTCCCATGCGGCGGGCACTGATGACGGGGAGTTTGAGCGTTTTAAGCTCTTCGAAAATTTCATCGTCATTAAAACGCGTACTAACGTTTTTAATGACGACGTTGAGGAATTTTTCCTCATTAAGTTTATAAGTGTAAAATTTTGCGTTTATTTCACGCAAGTACTGAACTGTGGTTCTGTAGTCCACAGGGGTGGCAACATAAATTGCCAGATGCTCTTTGCACGGCCGTGCTTTGAGTACGGCCACGCGTTTTTGGTTGAGGGCGGTGGAGATTTTGAACCATCTCTCGATTTCGAGGAGGTTTATAGCGGGCGGCCTGCTTTTGCAGGCATCGATATTAATATCTTCAATATTGTCTATTGAAGGGCGAGTGGGGCGGCTGAGATAAGTTGTGGGGTACACAATTCTTTCTTTCTTCTTCTCTACAGAAGAAGCTGGGGGAGTTGCAACCTTTTCGGTTGCTGATTTGGAATTTTTTTTTGCTTTAAATTCCGTTTCGGGCGGGATGGTGGAGGCGCCTTTTGCGCGATTGGGTTCTGGCTCTGTTTTGGAGCGCTTTGTCTCCTGGATGACTTTTTTTTGGGATTTTTTACGCTTGCTGGTAACAAGCGTAAAACCGTCGTTTGACGTTTCGGGGTCAGATTCCTGAGATGTTTCAGAAATGGTTGATTCTGATAGGTTGTCGGCGGATTCGATTGAAGAATCCGATGCGGAAGAGGCCGGGGAAACGGGCGTTTCCATTGGCTCGGGGGACGTGCATTCCTGCGGCAGAGGTTTGTCGCAGGTTTGCTTAATTAGGAGTTCTTGCAGACGTTTGTTGTCTGCATAGAGCGCAGAGTTTCGCTCGTTTAAGAGCTCGATTTGCCGCCTAAGGGCGGCGATCTCGTTCGTAAGGTGTTGGATTGGGGACAGTTCCGCAGCCATGGTTATTATGGCTACGGAACCGGTGATAGGAAAGACCTGGGTTTAGCACGTCCCCCAGGTCTTATTCACCATTGAGCGGTGCCGCTGTTGCGGCCGCCTTTCCGGCGATCCCCCCACGACCCTCCTGAGGGTCGCTAGGCCTGATCCCCGGTCAGCTGCTCTAGTGAATGTGCTAATCTCTCGCAACCTAGACAGGTCCCCCTGAGGAGGTCGCGAGAAATTTTCTCGTTCGCGCCTTCCGGTGTCAGAGCAGTATAATACACGCCCTAACCACGGAGACGTTCTCCACGTTGGCGCCTACTCCGAGTGCAGATATTAAATCTGCAGCGGGGTAGGGTGAGGTGCTGAAAAGAAAAGTGATTAAGGCTGTAAGAAAATTAAAATTAGTACAAAAGAATAGAAAAAAGTCAGTGGAAAAATAATAAAAGGGATAATTATGGGGAAAATAAAGGGGAAAATGAGGGTGTTTGAAATGAAAGGTTCCCACAACAGCGTCAAAAGACGTTGAGGTAGGGAAAAGCAGCGGCGGGCGGCGTCGTCTGGAAGCGGAAGGCGGTGGTGGTGGCTGCTGCTGGCGACGGACGGAAGCGGTCACCCATCCAAGGAGTGGCCGCGCTCGGCGGTGCTGTGCAGCGATGCGGCGAGTTCTCAAGTCTGTTTTGAAAAAAACAGAAGAGAGAAAATCTGAAAGAATGCTTAAATAAGCAAGATACTACTATTAGTAGTCGGCGGGCGTGGAGTGCACTGGACGATGGCTAGTGCGGGAATAATTAATTGAAAGGGCTAAAAATGCCCTGATATATATATAAAACGGTGCGCGGCAGACACCAGAGGCCGCCCATCTAGACCCCACTGAATCGGCTACCGCGATAGGCGCCCCGTAGCGACGGTTGCAGCAACCGCACTCTATAAATAACTAACTTTCCGTTCGAAATTCGTCCATTCGCTCGTCGCATACGTACCCGTACGTACGTGTGTCTATCGTCACGTGTTCTCGCAACAACAACAACAACAACAACAACAACAATGTCAGGACGTGGAAAGGGTGGAAAAGTCAAGGGAAAGGCAAAGTCCCGTTCGAACCGTGCAGGACTTCAATTTCCCGTCGGCCGTATCCACAGGCTGCTCAGGAAGGGAAACTACGCTGAACGCGTAGGTGCCGGTGCTCCCGTGTACTTGGCCGCGGTGATGGAATACCTCGCCGCCGAAGTTTTGGAGTTGGCCGGTAACGCCGCCAGGGATAACAAGAAGACCCGTATCATTCCCCGTCACTTACAATTGGCAATCAGGAACGACGAAGAGTTAAACAAATTACTTTCCGGCGTTACCATCGCCCAGGGTGGTGTTTTGCCCAACATTCAGGCGGTGCTCCTCCCGAAAAAGACCGAAAAGAAACCTTAAGAAAATTAAAGGTTTTCTTTTTTCGTCGTCCACGACGTCTATGCAGCGGAAAGAAATCCAAACGGCCCTTCTCAGGGCCACAATTTCTCTTTTCTGAACTCTTTATTCATTTCACACATTATTTTTATTATTATTATTATTTTAAAAAAAATAATAAAAATCCATGCCATTTATAGTAAATAAATCAATTTTATTATTTTCATTGAAACAAAATATATATAATATTATATATGTTCGTTCCGTCGATTTTTTTTTTCTTAATGAATTATTTATGATGAAAAAAAAAAAAAAAAAATCATATGTATATATACGTTTTTTTTTTTTTTTTTTTTTTAAGTCGCACAAATTAAAAAAATATATATAAATTTTATGAATTTTCAATTCACCATCAATTTTACAGATTTCAATGATTTATTTTGCCTAACTCTTTCTCCTTAAATAATATATATATATTTAATCTTAACTGAATATTTTTTTTTTTTTTTAATTCAGTTTGAAAGGAGTATCTATGATTGGCGTTGTGGTTCTGAAAAGAACCGATATGGGAAATTTTCGACAAACACATTTTTTTTTTTTTTGTGTTGCGAGTCGATTTTTTTTTTTTAACCACCGAACCCGTAAAGAGTACGGCCTTGCCTTTTGAGGGCGTAAACGACGTCCATGGCAGTCACGGTCTTACGCTTGGCGTGTTCCGTGTACGTGACGGCGTCGCGGATGACGTTCTCGAGGAAAACCTTCAGCACGCCGCGGGTTTCTTCGTAGATGAGTCCGGAGATACGTTTCACACCACCACGACGGGCCAGACGTCTAATAGCGGGTTTCGTGATGCCCTGGATGTTGTCACGCAACACTTTACGATGACGCTTGGCACCCCCCTTGCCGAGACCCTTTCCTCCTTTTCCTCTGCCGGTCATTTTCGAAAGAGACGCTGCTGTCGTACTGACTGAAAACACTGAACAAAATTTTTTGTTCGTTCCGTCCTATATACATGTCTGCGGAATTGCGACATCTGTTGTCGACTTTTTCGAATATCTAGAAATCTAGGTGGCTAGGTGGCGTGTATAAAAGGCGTTCTCGAGGATTGGTGAATTTTATATATCGTTCGTCCGCCGTAACGTAAACTTCGTCGTCCGTCGAAAGAATGGCACGTACCAAGCAGACCGCTCGTAAATCCACCGGAGGCAAAGCCCCGCGCAAACAGCTCGCTACGAAGGCCGCCCGTAAAAGCGCACCGGCCACCGGAGGCGTAAAGAAGCCGCATCGTTACAGGCCCGGCACCGTGGCCCTCCGTGAAATCCGTCGTTACCAAAAGAGCACGGAACTTCTCATCCGCAAACTGCCCTTCCAGAGGCTCGTCCGTGAAATCGCCCAGGACTTCAAGACCGACTTGCGTTTCCAAAGTTCCGCCGTCATGGCCCTGCAAGAAGCCAGCGAGGCTTACCTGGTCGGCCTGTTCGAAGACACCAACTTGTGCGCCATCCACGCGAAACGCGTCACCATCATGCCGAAAGACATTCAACTGGCGAGGCGTATCCGTGGCGAACGTGCCTAATTATTTATTATCGGCATTTATTATTGTTCGATAATATTTAATATTTACAAATTTGATCGGTTCTTTTCAGAACCACAAAATCATCTTAAAGAGAAACATTTTCTTTTTCAAAACAACAAATTAGAACGTATTACGGAGAAATTAAGTTCAGTAGTTTTTTTTTTTTTTTTTTCGACGATGTATTGATTATTTAAAAATTATATAATTTTTTTTTTTTTTCGAAAATTAAATTACTTATTATTTTGCCTGAAAAGAAATAAATCCCGGCGGTAAAATAATTATTTTATTATATTATGCCGAGAGGGGGCGGCAGGCATAATATAAACAATTATTTATTACTTTTCCCTGAAAAGAAATACCAACCGGAAAATCCAGACGGTAAAATAATTATTTTATTACATTATGCTGAGAGGGGCATAATAATATTGTAAAAAATTATATAGTTTTTTTTTTTTTCAGTCATGAAACGTATAGGTTTTTCTTTGAATTGTTTTTGTGGCCCTCAGAAGGGCCATTTTCGGGCGTACGTACGCCGCAACTTCTTCGTCGTCGTCGGTGGATGAATAAAAGAAATTGTTAATTTCGATTACTTTTTTTTGGGTGACGCTGCCGCTTTCTTGGCTACAGTTTTGGGGGCGGCCTTCGCCCTTTTCGGCTTGGGAGCTTTCGGCTTCTTGGCGGCTCCTCCCTTGGTCGCTTTTTTCGCCTTCGACGGCGATGCCGCCTTTGCTTTGGATTTTGCCGCCGCGGCGGTTTTCTTCTCTGCGGCCGTCACTTTTTTTCCCTTGGTTCCCGCCGCCGGTGATTTTTTATCGTCCGCCGACGCCTTAGCCCTGGCACCGCCGGCCTTTGTTGTCTTGGCGGGACTCTTCGCTGCTGCTGTCGTCTTGGCTTTGGCGGCGGCGGCGGCTTTCTTGGTGGCGGCCGCCTTGGCTTTCGTTTCGGCACCGCCGCCGGCAGCTTTGCCGGTGGACGAAGTGGAAGCGAGTTTGAACGATCCGGATGCTCCCTTGCCTTTTGTTTGTACGAGAATGGAATTCTGCACGGCCGACTTTAAGTACTTCTTAATGAACGGAGACATCCTTTCGGCGTCGACTTTGTAGTTGGCGGCGACGTATTTTTTAATCGCCTGCAGGGACGATCCTCCGCGCTCCTTCAAGCTCTTGATCGCGTTGCAAACCATCTCGGAGGTGGGCGGATGGGACGGCTTCGCTTTGGGGTTCTTCGCTTTTTTCGGCGACGCCGCTGTTTTTTTCGGAGACGATGCCGCCTTCGTCGCCGTCGCGGCGGCCGATGCGGGTGAGGTGGCTTCAACCGGTGCTGCTACGTCGGCCATTTCTCTAGTAGTGGTATTTGTTGTTGTTGTAATAAAAACAAACAATCGTCGGTGCGTAAATAAAATACGGCTGCTGCTGTTTGCACTCTGGTAACGAATGTGGTAGTTTGAAAATGTAACTACCGACGTGTGATCACGATAGTGATGCAGTACGATGCGGGGCACCCTTACTGCGGTTTTTCCTTTGTTCTGTTTAGTGTTTTGTTTAGATTTATTTAGTGTTTAAATTTTTTTTTTTTTTTTTTTTTTTTTAAGTCCTGAGAGTGGAAGAAAGGGGGTTGGGGGCAGGGAAAAAGGAGAGGAAGGTGGGAGGGATAGGGGGCGGGATGATTGGGGGGGGGGGTGGTGGTTGGCTTATGTGTTTTGTTCTTTTAGGGTTTGGAAAATTGTTTTTTTGTTTGTTTTAATAATGGCTATTTTTTTAAGTTCGCTGTTGTTTGTTGTTTCTAGTTTGTGTGTGAAGTTTTGATTAATTTTGTTTATGTGTTCTGTGATGGTTTGTTTGAGTTGAGCGAGGCTGTATAGGTTCTCGTTAGTAGTTAGTAGGGGAGGTTTATGTATTTTTCTAAGGATTTTGTTTTCTGTTATTTGAAGGTCTCGTATGATTTGTGGGGAAGAGAGGGACCATATAGGACATGCATATGAGAGGATGGGTCGGATCATGGATTGGTATAAGAGGGTTCTAGTTTTGTTATCTACTTTTTTCAGGATCCATGCAAGTTGGGATAATCTTTGGTATGCGGCGTGTTTTTTGGTAGCGAGGTGATGGTGGAATTGTAACCTATTCTGGATTGTTAGTCCCAAATAGGTTACGTTTTCTTTCCAGGGGATTGGAAGGTTGTTGGAGTTTATGGTTGGGAAGGTGTTAGGGATTCTGGTGTGTTGGAAATTTATGGTTTCGGTTTTTTCGTGGTTTATTTTCAGGCCCCATTTTTCGAGGAAAAATGTGGTTCTGTCCAGGGAGTCCTGTAGGAGTTGGGAGGCGATGTTGGTGCTTTTGGATGATGTGATGATCGCCGTATCATCCGCGTATAGGGCGGTGGTGATACGGGGATCATCCTGGATAGGGATTTTATTAATAAAAATATTGAATAGGATTGGGCCAAGGGCGCTGCCTTGAGGCACGCCGCATCTTTGGATTTTTGTGGAGGAGAGGGTGCTATTTATTCGTACTTGGTATTTTCTGTCATGCAGGAAGGATTTGATTAGTTTGGTTATTTCGATAGGTGTGTTTATTTCATGCAATCTATGTAGTAGTACGTCGTGCCTAACGGTGTCAAATGCTTTGCTGATATCGAGCATTGCCATTGCTGTGTGTTTTTTAATATTTTTGTTGTGTTTAATGGTGTCTACCACACGGAGGAGTTGCAGGGAGGTGGAGTGTTCTGATCGGAAACCGAATTGTTGAGGGATGTTTAGGTTTTGGGAGTCTAGGAAGTTGTTTAATTTGTTTTTTATAATGGTTTCGAGGACTTTACTGATGGAGGGAATTAGGTTTATTGGTCGATAATTGGTTGGGGATTCGGGGTTTTTCTTTTTTTTAAGGATAGGGACGATAATGGAGGTTTTAAGTTGTTCTGGGTAGTAAGAAAGTTGTAGGATAGCGGAGAATAGTGATGAGATTTTGGAGATGAGGTTGGGGTGGATGTGTTTGAGGGCGAGGTTGGGAATATTGTGAATTCCGGGGGATTTGTTGTTTTTTAGGGATTTTATTACTTGGGTGATTTCGTCGGGGGAGATAGTGGATTTTATGTTAGGGTTTTGTGTGTCGATGTTATTAATGGAGGTTTGGATTAGGGTGTTTGTGTTGTTGTCGAGAGGATTTGGTCGGAAGACGGATTCGTAATAGTCGGCGAGCATGTCCGCTTTTTCTTGTTCGGAATTAGCGAACGTGCTGCCGTCATTGAGGATGGGGATTGGGGTGTATTGTTTGGTGAATTTTTTGGGGAAGTGCCATGGGTTGTTTGGGATTGTTTCTTGGATTATTTTACTCCAGTATTCAGAATTAAAGAGGCGTATTTCTTCCTTAATTCTGTTCTGGAGCCTGTTTTTTTCGGTTTTTAGGGCGGGATCGAGGGTGCGAAGGAATTGTTTGAATATTTGGTTTTTGGTTTTAATTAGGTTAATTATGTGGGGTGGGAGTGTTTTGTTTTGGTGTTTTGATGTGCGGTTGTTTTGTTTAGTGAGGGATTTTTTAAGGGAATCTGTTATTAATGTTAGTATTTGAGAGGTGGATGTGTCGATTTCTGCTGTTGATGTGGGGTTTATTATGTGGTTTGTTTGTTGGGTGAGAGAGGAGAAAAGGGTCCAGTTTGTGTTTAGTTTTGTGTATTTGGTTGGGAGAGTGGTGTTGTTTGTGTTGGGATTGAGGTTTATTGTGAATATTATTGGGATGTGGTCGGATGGGAGCTCTGGAAATGTGTCGCATGAGGTTATGTCGATGTCTTTGTGTATTATTAGGTCCAGTATGTTGGAATAAGAGGTGTTATTGCGGGAAAAGATGTGTGTGGGAGAGTTAGGGAAAGTTAGGTTTATGTTGTTGTGGTTGAGGATAAGGTTATTTATTGTGTTTCCTGTGGGGCAGTTGTTGAGATGGTTCCATGATCTGTGATGTGCGTTAAAGTCGCCTGCTGTTATTACTTGTCCGGGGGAGGTTGTGAATTTATTAAGTGTTTGTTGGGTGAGTTTTTTGTTAGGAGGTTTGTAAATACAGTTGATGGTGAGGGGATTGTTATCTGTGAGGATTTGGATTCGTGTGTTTTGAATGGATTGTGATTCGATTGATGGGATTTGGTTGTGGAGGATTGATTTTTTGATGAAGATTGCGGTGCCTCCGTGTGGGCGACTTTGATCAATTGTTTGTGTGTTTGTTGTGTATGTACTATAATTAGGCACGCGTACTACATTATTATCTGTTAGTTTTGTTTCCTGGATTAGTGCTACATCTATACTGTGTTTTTGGAGGAAGTGTGTTAGTTCGGAGAGTTGTCTTTTTATGCCGTTGCAGTTGTAGGTGAGTATTTTAAGTGTTTTTATGTTGTTATTATTCATGCTGGGTGAAGATAGCCGATACAGCCTCGATCAAAATATTAATTTTTTGTTCTGTTGTGTTCGCGGATTGAATTTTAAAAATTGTGCTAATGACTATTGTAGTTATTTTGTTTAAGTCGAAATTAATTAAGAAGTTTTGAATGAGGCTTTTGAAATCTGGTTGAATTTTATTATCTTGTTGAATTTTATTCTCTTTATTATTTATTTGAACTGTTGGTGATTGATTTATTTTGTTTAGTGGGGAGTTTTCTGATGTTTTTATTCTTTGTCTGATTTCAGCGTAGTTGGTTGTTTGAGGTTGTTGGGTTTTTGTGGTGTTACTTGTGGAGGGTTTTAATGGTGGGAAATTCTCAGGACTTACCTTGTATCCGGTGTTTTTGTTCGTTTCGTGTGTTGTTTCGTTTCCGCGGACGGGTGCTTGGTTTTTCTTGGCTGCTCTTCTTTCTTCGGCACGGATGAATGCGGGGCATTTGCGGTAGTTTGCGGGATGTTCACCGTTGCAATTAGCACACTTTGCTTTGCTGTCTTTGTTTCTGG